>SNQJ01S0096541.1:31713-46450 GCA_010110895.2 Picea sitchensis | reverse complement strand
GAGAGTGAGTGAGAGAGAGAAAGAGGTGGGGCAGGGAGGGAGGGAGGGAGGGATGGGTGCGAGAGAGAGAGTAGGAGAGATAGTGGGAGGGAGGGGGAAGAGAGAGAGGGAGAGAGTTCTAGAGGGGGAAGAAAAGGGTAGAGAGAGTGAGTGAGTGAGAGAGAGGTGGGGCACAGATGGAGGGAGGGGTGATAAGGACGGGGAGAGAGGGAGAGAGAGAGGTGTTACACATTATTTTGATCACCCCATTGATCCTTTTACAACATGTGTTCATATTCCCAAAAGAGATTTCCTTCATGAGAAAATTGATTGGCTTTCTCTTCTCAAAAACCCTATTAAAGAAGATATCCGCAAGCTGCACTATACACAGGCTGCAGTGATGCCTGATCGCCTCCTTCTACCTTGAAACTGGTTTGTGACGTCGCTGTAGGATTTCCTATACCTAGGGTGCGGTGATGCTAAAAGACTAAGAAAAGGTTGACCTTCACAAAATTTCTAGAAGGGGATCTTCAGAAGATGAGGTGGCTTCTGAATAGATGGGATCTTAATCATTTCTTTGATTTGGTGGGATCATCCTAATATCTTTAACCATCTATAATTCCCCTATATAAAGAGGGATTTATCATGGAAAATCCTAAGGTTAATGAAGGTTGAATAGGCTAAGAATTGTGTGAGGAATTCTACATCAGTTCATGCTTGAGGGATTCATCTTGGTTCATCAAGTCATTGTGGATCTTCTTCATGCAAGTTTGGATCAAGTGTGTGTGTTGGAGAAAATGACCACTGAAAGGGGACCTTGCAACATAAAGGCTTATGATTGTATCTTCCACTTTTACTTAATATAATGCAGTGACATATTTCTTTCCCATAAAACCATTCTCGTTTTATTGTATGATTCCTTGATTACATGCATAAGTTTTCATTGAGTATACTAGTGTTTCTTTCACTTTGGTTGGTTTGTGTTCCCTTGCAGATCCAATATCACAGGAGCACCGGAGTGGAGTAAGGACAACAAAGATACAAGGAAGCAATATTTAAATGGTATGTCACTCACCTCTTTTTTGATAGTAAATTTAATGATTAGAGCTTAGGGAAAGTTTCATGTCATATCTTGTTTTGTTCTATATCTAGGTGGATCTAGGGAGATCTGTTTATGTTCGCATTTACCAATTAATCCAATAAAAAAATTGGTGACTCGACTCAGGATACAACTTGTTTTTGGTTTTTTGTTGTCTATTTATGTGTAGCCTACCTCCTTTCGTTTTAATCCAGTCTCTGAGTCTGTGGGTGATCCATCTGAACTCCCTGGGTCTGAAAGTTCATTTAGATTATTTTTCCTTTGTGCAATTTTTCCTTATTTATAGAGATCATTGTACCGTACCCCATATACAACTTGTGACATTCCATGATTGCTGCATCCTGGCTGTTTTAGTCAGTGCATAATCACAACATTTTGTCCCTAGCTAGCTTGTGACGACCTTATTTCGTGACACGATACATTACTGCTGAGCTGCGACGTTTCCTATAGGATTTTTTGGTTTGGGCCTTTATGTCTTTTATCACCTAGTTTTGATTTTATCACCTAGGATGAACTTTTGGTGCCAGTATCTTATTGTTTTTTTATTTTAAGACTTGTTGTTGATTGGTTTTCAAGGATTGAAATTCTTTCTTTGTCATTTTACAAGTTTTTTGCTTCTTGATTTTTGTCAACAAGGATATCATCTCTGGATCTAGATCTGAGTTCTTGATTGATACAAGTTTTTGATTTGATTAAAGTTTTGGATTGTTTTACATTTTATGGATTGCTTATTGATTTGAAAGATATTTTCGTTTGCATTTGGCGAAACACTTTCTTGTCATCTTCATTTTTGTCTTCATTGAAAGATCGATTTGGGTAATGTGTTGAGTGTATTCATTTTATTTGATTTCATATTCCTTTATTCATTATACCTATGATTTGGTTTTGGAAAGGAAGAATTAAAGTCATTTATTCTTTTCAGTAATCACTCATCATAAAATATTTGTAGTCGATTTTTTTTTTTAAAAGAGAGAAAATTGGGATATTTGATAGCTTATGATTGTTTGGAATTGTATTCATTCAAGAAAAATAAATTGTATTTTGTAGTTTTCGTGCTTCCAAATAAATACCTTCTCCCTACTGTAATTAGAATTCATTAAACTGAAAGATTGCATCATCCATATCTTCTTGCATATTATTGGGTCAAGGTCTAATATGACATCGGTTTCATTTCCATCTCCCTCTTGAGTAAACAACAACCTCTAAAACACTACGTAATTTTAAAATTTATTAGTAACTTTTATTTTCTAGAAACTCTTCTCACCAACATTAGCTAGGCTAGTGCTTTGGAATAGGTTGTGAGGCACACTCTCCAAATCATAAAACACACTGTAGCATCTTGTGATAGGGAGTGTTCAAACCCACTTGCAACATTTTGTCTTTGGAAGCCCTTCTCACATAAGGTTCAAACTTGAGGTCACATTAAGACTGACAAAGTTACTCACCCTGCTTTCTTGGTCTTGGTGTAGAGATTCCATGTATTACGGGGGTCACTTGAAGGTATACCAATAATTATGAGTGGAAGCCTTTCGATTTGATTTCGGGATAGATACCCTACCTTTTCCCATGGATCAGACTGTCGATTGTTTCCCTAGGCATCACTGTTGTACTTGGTAACCTTAGTATCTTATCTCTTTAGGGTCTTACACGAGGTGACTGTGGAGGGGAAAGTCTTCAGGGTACCTGGAATCAACGTTGGCCAGACTCACTCGGGCTCCTTGGAGGGTATAACCACAATTATGTGTGGGAGCTTGCACGAGGGGGTAAGTCTGTTAAGTAGTTCTTCAATGTAACTTTTCCACCCGCTCTATCCTAGCTCCTTATTGTCTTGACTTCGCGACGTTGGATTTCATCACCAACTAGTGACTTCGAAATAAGAAGTTTTCTTTTCTTGGTTTGATTTCTAGATTTTATTAGCAAGTGTTGTTTGCTTCCGTAGTTGGTCATAGATTTTTTCCGTAAAATGTTTGGTTCGGCTAACATTGACCCTCTACGTCATTCAGGTAGAATGCAAGGGCTACCCCCGAAAGATCCATAAGGTTACCTCGCTTTTCCTCCTAATTCACTGGAGGGATCCCCTAAGTAGAGAGCAGTCCAGGAAAACGTAACCTCACAAGTGGAAATTTCCAACTCTTTACAATATTTATGAATTATTTCTGATTCTATAGAGGCTTTTCGACTTCCACAAACTCCGTTACCGTATATTGGATACGAGAGACATATTATGTGGATGAATGTATCAGGATAAATTATTGTTGAAACTTCTGGAGCACTGATTGGACCTCATACAGGCCCTAGAGTAGAGAATCCCCTTCTTTCTGGTGAAGCATTTAGAACCCCACCTCGTACTGTGCTAGATCTTTACGACAATTTAGGGGTGAGCCCTGATCCACCTATAATATCACAACTTCCCGAAACTTCTATTACATATAGGATACCTTTAGACCATTTTTTGGGTACAACCAACACTATCACCATCATTCCGGACACACATTCAGTTGGTCCTCGCTCGACCTTTTCTCTCTAGATGGCCCATGCTACTATGGTCCCACACGCTACGACTATTCCTACTGATAATTTTGTGGTTAATCAATCTCCCATTGGAACACCACTTTCTTCTAGACCTATCTTGTCACTTCCCCCTGGGTATCACGCTTTGAATACTTCCATCTCTATCCTTACCCAGAATTCGTCCAGAGGGAAGAGTATTTTCATTCCTCCTAGGTATAATGTTATTGTTGGTTTTGTTTTGGCACCTTCCTAGAACCCCTTCGAAGGGCCATACATCCCTCTTCCACCTTTGTTTGGAGGGGCTAATTATTCTGTCCCTAGTGGCTCCAACCCACTTGGGGTCACGGGTCCATCTATCACTTCTGGTTTTCAGATTCCTTTTGGAGGACAACCTCAGACTGGGGAGAAACCACAATTTGGGACACAAACTCAATTTGGGGCACAAACTTAGGTTGGGTGGCAACCCCATATTATCATACAACCTCAATCTGGGGCCCAACCTCAATCTTGAGGGAAATCCCAAGTTGGTACCAATAACCCAGTTTATGGGAAAACTACACTTGTACCTTGGATTCTTCCTCTCCAAGGACATCTACCACCATTTGGGGGGAAACATTCTCAAGTTAATTCTTCTGTACCTCTCAATATCGCCCAACCGTATCCAAGTTCCCTGAATCCTGCTTGGGGTCCAAACTTTCAGTCGAATGTTCCTTCTCAAGGAAACATTCCAAATTGACCCAACCCTGTAGGATACATGCCACAAAACCCTCCCCAACCGAATCTGTCAGGACTTTCTACTTACATGCAGACTGCTTACGGTCCTACTACCATACCGATGGGACTTCCTCCCCAAAGTCATTAGTATCCTTAAGTGAATAGACAATTTCCTTTTCTAGCCACTTTGGATTTACCCGACTTGTCTAGGATCTTGAATGATCCTATTTTACATTCTCCCCATTGGCTCGTCATACCAGCCAAGTTACCGTCCGACATTCCCAAATTTGACGGTCGACTGGGAGAAGAACCAAAAAATCATGTTATGACTTTTCACCTTTGGTGTTCATCCAACTCATTGATGGACAACTACATTTGGTTACGAATCTTCCAACGAACTCTCACGGGTTCGTCAACAAAATGGTACATAGAGTTACCGCGAGGATTCTTTAATGACTTTAATACCCTATCCATCGCTTTACTCACGCATTACCAATTGCCAATTTGTTACGATACAAGAACCAAAATTTCGATTTCCTTGAAGCAATCTTCTGCCACTCATATTTCCAATCACATTCATGAGTGGAGAAGGAGATGACGTTTGATCAAAATCAACCTTCCTGATCAATTATTGGCTGAGTGGTTCACCAAATCATTCATTAGTAAAATCACTCGTGATATTTCCATGGGTGGATTTGTCACTGAAGAGAAGGCGATTAGTTGTGCTCAATACCTAGATCTCTTTTATTCACAAATGGGCACACTTTACGACTTGATCCTTGATGCTCCTCGCCCTTCTAACACCCCTGCCTCAACAACCTCAAAAGCTTCTCATGTTGTTGATGGTGTGATCGATACCTTCCATGTTGATGCTCAATCCATGCATGCCCCTTACAAAAACCCCAAATCTAATGATTCTAATGTTCAACATGCTCTGACTCCTACTCCTTCCACCAAACAAAGTTTTGAGTTTAATGCATTTTAGTCTACCCCTGCTGATAAAAATAAATCTAAAAAAGGAAAGGGTAAGAACAAGGGGGATAAAAATCATAAACCGCAATCCGAAAAACCAAAAATGAAACCTGTTTATGATATGGATAATCATAAACCTCGATATCCTTTCCTTATATGTGGTGATGATCACTACACAAAATATTGTCCAAGACATGTCGAGGTCACTAAGTTCCTTCAAGGGACCGGGAATCCTCCCACACCTGTCGTGTTGTCACAAGCTTTCCCTTCTTAACAACAAGCCCAATTGGTCATTCATGACCAACCTTCTCCTTCCACCACTTTGTATGTCCTTATGTGTACTGGTGATTCTAAGAAGAATGACATTTCAATCACAACTCGGGCCAAAGATTACTTTTCTTCAAAGGAGAAAGTTCATGATTTTCCACCTTCGTTGGTTCAACCGCCTCCCTCAACTTCATCTCCCAATGGTCCTATTCATCTTGAATGATCGCATATCGATACAGTTCTTCGCCCTCCTCCAAAGGGAGTTGTTCTGAAGTCTTCCTTTAATCCTCTTGCGCATGCTACTGAAAACTCCAGTATTGTAGAAGACCTTGTGTAAGCACCGTCCGCAATGTCATCTCTCAAAGTCCTTCAAAGTTGTCCCACTCAATGGAAGGCACTATTAAAGGCCATTGGTGGAATTGATCCCACAGATACAAATTTGATAATATTTGACTTGAAAGATCACATTCCAAGGCTACCTCCTCAGTTAGCGTTTCAGATCCAAGTTGATGTAGAGAACAAGAATATTTGTAGAATTGTTATTGACGAGGGATCCTCGATGTGCATTATGTATTTTACTTGCTGGAAAGCCATTGGCTCTCCTCCCCTCACTGAATCACACAATACACTTAAGGCCTTTAATGGTTCTGGTTTTAAACCCTACGATGTTCTTCCCTCATAGTCTATTACGTTGGAAGGAAAATCGGTCAATGTCGAGGTCGAGGTATTTGATGCGCCTCTTGACTATAACCTCCTACTTGGTCGTAGTTGGATTGATTCCATGCGTGTAGTTGTGTCTACTCTTTTTTGTGTGCTACATTTCCCACACCAAGGAAAGGTCGTTACTGTCGACCAACTGGCCTTTTTTAATTCTAATTCATGTACTAGTAACATACCCTTTATCTCGAAGACACCTCCTAGGTACGAGAATGTTAGCATGGGTCTTCTGAAAAATTCAACTTTTATGGGTATATTCCCAATCCCACCACCCGATAGTCCACCTCCTTTTGTCGCCTCAATCAACATGATTTCCACCTCTGTTCCCGAAACCCTCGCATCTCATGACCTATGGATAGTACCTGACCCTAGTGATTATCTTCTCTATGGCGAACAAATGCCTTTAAGTCCAGTTGAATTTGCTTATCAAGCCATTCAATCGACAACCTTTTCTCCCCCCTCTCTCTGTGATTCATCACCCGATCCATTTCATGTGATATTTCCTACCGATGAGATGATCATGTTAGTCATGTCTATGGAAGACACTACATGGGACCATGGACATCATCGTTCCATTCTCTTCCTAGAGCAGGACACCATAAAGAGTTACCAATGGATTTCGAATCCATCGACCATTGTTGTCATTTTCTCTATTCCTGAGTCGACACACAACATGCTATATGAGGGAACCTGAGTAACATTTCACTCACCATTCCTCTTGACATATACATTAAGCTTGGAGTGATTGAAAATGTCCACATCAGAGCCTCATGTTTTGTTTATGAGGTCGTCACTTATAAATCCATTTTTCAAGAATTTCATGAAGTTTTCTCCTAGATCTATGAAGATATGTCGGGTGTTGATCCCGATATCGTTGTACATGAAATTAAGACTTACCCAGACGCTAAACCGATCTGATAGAGAATTCACCTGGTCCACCCTCGTAAAGTCACTACTATCAATCTTGAAGTTGAAAAACTTCTTAAGGCTGGCTTTATCTATCCTGTGGCTTTAACTGATTGGGTATCCAATCCGGTTTCGGTAAATAAGAAACAAGGAACAATCTATGTATGTGTAGATTATAGGGATATCAATAAAGCTTTTCCTAAGGACAATTATCCAACCCCGTTCATTGACCAGATCGTCGACGATTGCGCCAGGAGAGAAATCTTCTCCTTAAAGGATGGTTTCTCTGACCATAATCAGATTAATATTTTTCACATGGATCAACACAAGAATGTTTTCATTTGTCTTTGGGGTACCTTTGCCTACCAGAAACTGCCTTTTGTTTTGAAGAACGCTAGTGTGACTTTTCAGCGCACCATGTCTTATGCTTTCTATGATATCAAGAACATCGTACAACCGTATCTCGATGATCTATCAGTGCATTCCATGCGTCGCCAAGATCACCGAGCCATCTCCGAGCCATTTTCCTTCGCTGTCATTACTATCGTATACGTTTGAACCCACACAAATGTGTTTTTTGTGTGGAGTCTGACCGACTTATCGGTTTTATTGTGTCATTTCATGGAATTAGGGTAGACCCTTTGAAGGTTGAGGGTATCCTTACTCTACCTCCTCCTTCTACACTACTCCAGCTTCAAATTTTGAAAGGGAAGGTAAAATTTTTGCTTCGATTCATTCCAAATTACACCGAGTTAACGCATGGATTTACTCAATTTTTGAAGAAAGTTTACGAGTTTGTATGGGAAGATACTTCTAACAAAGCCTTCAAATCTTTGAAACTTTCCTTAAACCGCACACCACTTCTTTTCCCACCAGATTATAGTCAAGACTATTTCCTCTACCTCGTTGCCTCGGACTCTATCATTGCCATGGTTTTAGTCCAAGAAGATGATTCAAATGATTCACATGTAATTTACTATTTGAGTCGGAGTCTTACGACCACCAAAGGAAAATACCTACATGTGGAGAAATTGGCCTTGGCGGTTGTTTAAGTCATCCAACATTTTTGTCATTATATCTTATTATGCAATACCACTGTTATTTTCGATTGCAACCCCATGCAACATATCCTCACTTGAAAATTGTTGGGGGGAAAGTAATCCAAATGGATAGTGATTCTCCAAGAGTTTGACTTAGAATTCAAATGCGCTAAGTCTAAGAAATCTTTGGTTTTTTCCGAATTGATATGTAACCTTCCCTCAACTGAGACAACAAATGTGGCAGAGGATTCCTTACCTGACGAATCCCTCTTCCTGATCAGTTCCAATGATGTTTGGTATGAAGATATTATCATCTATCTCCAGACTCAAACTTTTTATCCCACCCTTTCTAGTACAGACCGTCGTCGTATGCAATATCAATCCCATCAATACATCATTCTCGGTGACACTCTTTACTGTCGTGGTGTTGACTCTATTTTCCGACGATGTCTCACCTACAATGAGGCTGAGAAAGATTTAAATGACTATCACTTTGTAGCATGTTGTGGTCATATGTTTGGGTATGCCACTGCCCAAAAGATCTTGTGAGCAAGGTATTTTTGTCCCTCCCTTTTCAAGGATTGCATTACGACTGTCCAAAAATTCCATGCTTACCAAACTTATAACAACAAAATAAAATCTCATAGTGCTCCTTTACACCCTATAGTTTCCGTTAGTCCCTTCATGAAATGGGGCATTAAATTCATGACATGTAACCCTCACTCGGTCAGGGGGCATGGATACATCATTGTAGCTATGAATTATTTCACTAAATGGGCCAAGGCGATGCCTACATTTGATAACACCATGAAAAATGCAGCATTGTTCATATTCAATCACATAATTACTCGGTTTGGTGTCCCCCAAGCTATCGTTACTGACCATGGTTGTCATTTTCAAAACTTCATGATGTACGAGCTTACTGAAAAGTTGGGTCTTCGGCATGAAAACTCAACACCCTATTATCCACAGGCCAATGGCTAGATTGAAGCAATAAACTAATTCCTTATTACTATGCTTCGACGGATGATAGGAATTCATAAGACAAGTTGTCACACGATGTTGTTTTCAACATTATGGGCCTACCAGACATCCGTAAAGTCTGCCACTGGGTTCACACATTTCTAGTTAGTTTATAGTATCAAAGTTGTTTTTCCAATTGAATGTGAGATACCATCTTTGAAACTAGCCGTTGAACTTCTCCCAAACACCTTTGTTGAGGAGGAACGTCTATTGTACCTGATGCAATTAGATGAAACCCATCGTGATGTCTCCCTCGTTATTAAAACTCAGAATAAACATGTTAAATCCTAATACGACAAACATGTCAAGCCACATGTTTTTTCTGAAGATCTAGTTCTACTCTATGAACAAGATCGTGATTTACTAAGGGCCGAAAAATTTGAGTCTATGTGGAGAGGCCCTTATATTGTCAAATGAGTGTTGGAGAAGGGAGCTTATGATTTAGTGGATTATGATGGAATTCATTTTAGTGAACCCATAAATGGGCTTTACTTGAAGAAGTATTATGCTTAAGTCATTTTGCATGAGTGCTTGTATTTTTACTATATCATACTCTTGTGTGCTACTTTTGTGTTCTTTTTCGTTGTTTGGTTTGGACCCCCAACTGCTTACCTTGCATTGTTCTTGGTTTCCATATGTTGGTGTCTTCGCTACCCTAAATTGGCTTCGTCGATGGCGCTAGTCATAGTACTCAAAACTTAGCATTTGTTGATTGGGCAATCTATGCACCTACGAACGAATTAATCAGTATACACATTGTTTTCCTTAGTCGTGCAACTAACAATATCGTGGAATACAGTGCATTCATCGAATTGTTGACCAATGTTGTTTCACTTGGAATCTGTCATCTTGTCGTACGACTCGATTCGCAGTTAGTACTACTAAAATTGAGTAATGTCTATGCTATCCAAAGTTCTACTTTGTTAAGGGTATATTTACAAATTTTCCTCTTGGAGCGTCATTTTGATTACTTTGAATATCAACACATTCCTAGATGTCTAAATACATTAATAGATGGATTACCTAATTATGTGTTAGATAGACATTTGATACACTTATAAATCCAATCACATTTTGTATATCAAGCAAGTAAGCCGGTAGAAGCCTCATATATATATAATGATAAAGTTTTTACAAAAAGTGGTTTTGTCTGAAGACCAAAATGTCAAAAATGTGAATAACATGGATACATATACAATTATAGCATCAAGGATGTTGTTCACAATAATACACGAATTCTCATGCCACTCTATGGAGCAGTCAATTGTTAGAAGAAGATACATCCACTCTGTGGTACTGGTAATGTCTCGGGATCTCATCCATAAAGGTATCTGGGACATCCACTATCAACCCCTCGAAGTTTTTCTCGATAGCCTTGTAGTTAGCAACAATTAACCCTGATACCTGGAATGCCTCCCCTTGCCCTTGAATGGGAGATGAGCCTGGAGGTCGATGAGGTCCTACATTTGCATTGTCAAAGAGCTTCTTGATTAGTCATCAGATTAAGAACATAAAAACATTTCATATTATAAAAATTGCAAAAACATTATAAAGACAAAATGTACTTCTTACCTAAGTTCCCCCATTGAGAACCTTCAGAAAGAACCAAGTCTTGGTCACCTCTGAAGTCTAAGCCGACATATGCGTAATCATCTACCATAAGCATCTGGGGCCTCAACCAATAAAAGAAAACATCATTGTAACTAACGATAGGACCAGTCACATGTCGAGCCATGAGGTCACACCACCTCTTCATTATTGGATCTTGTGGGGCCAGTATGCCCCACTCTACCTGTAGGTGAAAGTGTGGAACCCTCTCAAGGAAGAAGGACACCAAAATCAACCCATATCTGAATTGTTTCAGGGCACCTTTCCTACACTTGGTCAACTATTTTTTCATGCTCCCGAGGACCTTGTCACACCAGTTAAAGACTTGGGGCTCCATGCACTCCACTGCATACTGAAAGTAGCTCTGAAGAGTCATATGAGGAGATGCACTCCCTGCCATACGTGTGAGGGTGAAAAGGATGGTTTGTAGGGGTAAATCCCATACATTCCTAATAGCGACTTTGCCACTACATCTCTTAGCCTCTGGTACACAATATTGTCGAATGTACTCATTCATCGGAAGATCGCCACCCATGCTACCTGTCAATGTCACATGGGATCCATGACAAGACAACCCCATCAAAAAATAGATATCCTTGATATCTAGAGTAAGTATGTGGGCTTCCACATGGAATACTTGTTGGCCCACATCCTACATGTGGACTAAATATTCAAGAAACCTCAATTGGGCCCTCATGCCCTGGATCTTGAATACTTTTAGCAGCCCATACTGCTGAAGGGCATTAACTATTCTCGGGTCATTCCCGGTGAATAAATCCTTGTCCTCATGCTCTCTCTCCCTCCATTCCAACACTCTGACCATCAAAAACCTTCATTGGAACCACAAGGAGAGATTAGTATATTTATTTTCCTCCCTGGATATTTTTATTGGCTAAATGTTTCTTAAGAAGTTTTTGAGTTGTGCACGCCACAGGTGAAGGCTTCCAAACAGTGCGTAATCACCACAAGCCAGCCACAAGGCCTCTTGCGATGACCCTGGATCGCCACAGGGCACGATATAAGGTGCATGTGGTGGCCTCCACTCACAAGTGCCCTCACAATTTCATCCCAAAAATCTACTTTTAAATCAATAAAAACAAAAACTAATCCATAGAAAGTGAAGAGGACAAGAAGATTACCTATTTAGTGGAGACCATTCATTCAATGATCAACTATTCCTCCTGCAATCTGTAGTGGAAGTTTGAGGTAAAATGGGGGTTTTGGGAGAAGGTTTGGGTAGAATAACAATGGAATGGTAAAAATAAGTTTACCCTTATTTATTAACTTTTTCACTTTTCCATTTATATTTTATATTATTTTATGTGTTCCACCTAAACCCTAAAGACCTAACGATATTGAAACTATTTGATTTTTCACAGATGAGAAATACAAGAGTGAAAACGATGGAACACATATATGTTTCTTGGTTTGTTTTTACATTTGTCGCATGTACAGATACTTTTTTGGTTTTTCAGGAAAAACCTCGAGCTCAATCTTTGTTCGTTCTCATGCTCGTAAATTAATAAGAATGCAACCAAGTAGACTTTTATCACTTTTTCAAACTCATAAAGTTTACACGAAAAATGAACCACCTGGAGTTCCCTTTAATCTCTTTTCAAACTCTATAAACATGAAAATATTGCCGAGCGATCTTGCTCATTTCACACTCATAAAAGTATTTGAAGAAAAAATATGGAGAGAGGAAAATTATCACTTTTTCGGTCTCGTCAGATTAATTTACGAAAAATGACCTTGTGGAGTTTTATTTAAGTGTTTTTGAGACTCTCTAAACATAAAAAAACCCTGCATTTTCTCTCTTTGGACTTGTTAAACAAACATTGAAAGACCCATATGGGATCGAACCACTCATTCTTAGGGTTCGTTAAAATTACTCTGTGGGACTCATCTGAAGGATGAGCTTACATCAACAAGCATATGTTATCCTCCTCAAGCTTGTGTAAAAATAAAGAGGTACTCACTAGAAATGGTGGGGGGAAATTTGGAAAAGGAATGTGTCTCTGTATTTGTGTTAGTGGTAGTAATAGTTGCTCTTGAATGTGACACCCCCTTCATCATTGAATCTGGGTTGGGAAATCCATTTGTCTCTCGTTTGGCCTTCCGCAAGTTCATATCTTGGGTCATCCTTGAGTCAATGCTGCCAACACCATTGTCATGTCATTCATATGTTCAAGAGAATTCCAACCCTAAACAAACCCTCTATTGAGTCATCCATCTGCAGTTATAAATTCCTACCATGTCGGCCTTCCCTCTATCAGTTTCAAATCATTTTCATACTTTGATCTACCTCAAATCTATTACTTATTTCGTGTCATTGATGGGGGATACATCAAGGCCCTCCTGTGATGAGTATTTTCTTGTTGACTTCAACTCATCATCTGGGAACAAGAATTATAAATCATTTAATACCTTAGAGCCTACATGCCTCAATGGAAAGCTTCCTCTCTTTCGACAATGGGTTCACATCATTGACTCCTGATTGAGAGATTCCATTGAATGTTCAAATTCATCTCATTTATTCACATTCGTTGGATTGTACTAAGGTACCTTGGGAATCATTTACATCAATGGTGATTTCCGTTGCAATTGTTAACGATTCTCATCAAAGGCCAGTAATCAAGTGGTTTCTACCATGTTCGACTTCAACACCTGTAATCACATGGCTAGATTCGTACTTATAGACAACAGAATTGAAGACCCTAGATCTTATAATTTCAGTCTAGGTTGCGATGGAGTATTTATGATTTGTATTGACACATAGATCCACTTTGTATGTCTCCTGGCTATGTCTGAATTTGAATTTTCTAGAGCATAGATCCACAGTGTATTCCTAGTGGCTATGTCGAATCTTAATGACATGGATCCACGATGTATAATTGGTTTCCATTACTGACATTTATGATATAAATCACTTGTAGTTTGAGCATGGGAATGCCTACCTCAGAAATGGTATGATATTATATGGATGCTTGGTTGTTTTCAAGTTCCCAATTGGTTCTCTCCTTGTTTCTGAGACACACACATTCTATAAAGAATTTCATCTTTCACGAGTTCTTGCCTGATACTTTGGGGGGAATTATGTTACACATTAGTTTGGTCACCCCAGTGATCCTTTTACAACATGTGTTCATGTTCCCACAAGAAATTTCCTTCATGAGAAAAGTGATTGGCTTTCTCTTCTAAAAAACCCTATTAAAGAAGATTGCCATAGGCTGAACTATACACAGGGTGCGGTGATGCTTGATCTCTACATTCTGCCCTAAAACTGGTTTGTGATGTCACCATAGGCTATCGTATACCTAGGGTGTGACGATGCTAAAAGACTAAGAAAAGGTTGAGATTCACGAAAGTTCTAGAATGGGATCTTCTAGAATATGAGGCGGCTTCCGAATATATGGGATCTTACTCACTTTTATTTGGTGGGATCATCCTAATATCTTTAACCATATATCCTTCCCCTATATAAAAAGGGATTTCTAATGGAAAAGGCTAAGGTTAATTAAGGTTGAATAGGATAAGAATTGTGTGAGGAATTCTACTTCAGTTCATGCTTGAGGGCTTCATCTTGGTTCATCAAGTCATTGTGGATCTTCTTCATGAAATTTTGGAGAAAGTGTGTGTGTTGGAACAAAGGACCACTGAAAGGGGACCTTGCAACATCAAGGCTTATGGTTTTATCTTCCACTTTTACTTTATATAATGCAGTGACATGTTTCTTTACCATAAAACCATTCTTGTTTTATTGTATGATTCCTTGATCACATGCATAAGTTTTCATTGAGTATACTATTGTTGCTTTCACTTTGGTTGGTTTGTGTTCCCTTGCAGATCCAATATCATAGGAGCACTGGAGTGGAGCAAAGACAACAAAGATACAAGGAAG
>SNQJ01S0096541.1:0-13638 GCA_010110895.2 Picea sitchensis | reverse complement strand
TCAATGAGGCTCAATGAAATCTATATTGAGGATAACACATTATGAAAACCTTTCCTATTACTATCAAGGTGAACTGAAAGGTTGGCCAAGCAAACAAATAGAGCCATCAAACATCCTACCTTAATGCATTAACAATAACTTCAATGATCAAAGGGGTAAGGTTAGAGAACTTAATTTGAGAACCCTCCCAAGTGGAGCATCTCACCCTTAATTCTTTGGCCTTCTAGAAGCCTTTTTATTCCAAAAAATCCTTTAGATGTGCTTATATAAACCTTGAAAATGACTAAACATTAACAAAGAAAAAAAATAGATTCTCAAACAAATATTAAGCCAAGTTTCTCATTCATATCCAATGGTTTTAAACGAGGGAGGACTCTTCCTTTTATAGGTGAAGAGCATCCTCAAATACAATACAACACAATGTGCTAGCTCATTACTATGAGGTCAAAACCATGGGAAAATACAAGAAATCATCTAACAAATCCCTCGAAACCCTCCAAGAGCCAAATGATCCTAAATAATGGTCCAAATATAATAATAAATGCCACAAGTGTGGGCTAGAGGGAGAGAATAAATTAGGGTCACTCCTCAGTAAAGGTGAAAGTTTCCCATGAGAGGGTGAATGATTGAGTCAACATTGTCCAAATACTCCCAAATGTCCTCCAACCAACTCCCTCAAATGATGGAAAGGTTCAAGTATGGAATAACTAACTCAAGAATATGACATTACCTCTCACATGTGTGATCCATCCAAGTAAAAAAGTCAAGATAAATGGCATGTGTTACCTCCTCTAGGTGGATTCTTCTCAAGTAGATAAAAATAAATCATGCCACATCATCACAAGGTCCAAACAACAACCTATAACCACCTCCATAATTTGTAAGAAACTCCTCCAATATATTAATAACTCCCATGTGTGGTCCAAGGAGAGATAAATAATGCATAAGTGTGAATGAAATGTCCAATTGATAAAGGAGAATAAATTTGAGTGGTCCATGTGGCATGTGTTGTGACATGGAATCCCTTTCATGGATCGATGCACTATCATGGATCCCAATGTGGTGACATGAATCCCAAGGAAAATGGTATGGATCCAAATGTATGTAGATATGATCATATATGCGTACATGGATCCCAATGTAGCATCATGGATCCCAATGCAATGTCATGGATCTTGAGGCATAATACATGTATCCCAATTCACAATACCCACTTGAAGTGATGATTCTAGCCTCTTAGAAAGGAATTAGTTGGTATCACATGGTGACATCTCTTAGAACAACATAAAAAAGGGGGTTGTTTTTAATATTTTCCTAAGTCTTACCAAGGGGAACAATATTGACCCTTATACATGCATCAAGTCCTAAGACAACACATATTTCCTAAGCACCTAGGTGAAATATAGGAAAAAATAATTAATAATGATGAAAGGGAATGGAAAATGATTTCATGTGATGACCCTCACCATCTTAGACATGCACAAGTCTTATCAATCATTTATTTATTCATCCACCTTTATTTAGCTAGGATTTTTACAAATAATATCCTTCTAGAGATAGCTTAACATTGAGTTACCATCATTAACATTATGTCTTACTACCCCTTTAAGATTTTTTTTTTTTAATGTTTGTTTTATCGAACAAGTTCCTTTAATTTAGATATTCATAGACAAACTATAGACTAAGGGAATTTGCCTCATAGTGAGGGAGCATTTCTAAAGATTTATATTTGGATTTTCACTTTATCTCTTCACCTCTTTTCCTTATTGGATTATTGACTCAGGCTTTATCAATTTGACCTTTCCTTTTGACCTTTGAGAAATCATACCTGACCAAGATGCAATTTTTTATATGGATGGAATGAATAACACTCGGGAGTTGGAAAATGATTAGCATGGTTGGGATATGGATAATGATATCTATCCTAAGAACCAAACGGTATAGGTTAATCCAAGATATGACACACTTCTAACATAAAACATGTTCCTAAAGGTACTACAAGGAAATTCATAAAACCATGTAATGTTATGAAATGATACTAGGAAATCATTAGGTGTTTACCACTTTATGATGAGATAATAAGTTACATCATCGTTTCCAAATAAGTATTGATACATGGAATGTCAAACGAAGCAAATAGGAACCATGACATACTGTATAATAAGGCATCTATCATTTGAGGAGTTGGCATGAAAGTGAGCTACACCATAGTTGAGATAGCACGATCATGTTTTTGGTGGAGGTCAAGAAGAACTCTATCTAGATCTATGGAATACGAGCATGACACAACATGCAATTAACAACTTGAAACCCTTGCTAGCGTATCCAAAAATGTGTCACCCCTCATGGGGTAACATTTGGCTCCTACTCGTGGACATGCACTATGTGTGAGAATGTATGAGAACTCCATAATATCTGTAGACCTGTGACTTGCACACCATATAGCTTGGCAAATGAAACAAAATTTGGGGTGAATCTACCACCCTAGTTAGAAATAAAAAATACTTGGCACAAATAAAAAAAAATCACCAAATATAAGCATGAAAGTAAAGCAAGAAAACACGTGTAAGAAATTATTCTAAGGAAAATCAAATGAATCAATAAAATTAGGCAA
This sequence comes from Picea sitchensis, assembly GCA_010110895.2. Classification (NCBI taxonomy): domain Eukaryota; kingdom Viridiplantae; phylum Streptophyta; class Pinopsida; order Pinales; family Pinaceae; genus Picea; species Picea sitchensis. The sequence goes on along the minus strand of SNQJ01S0096541.1, from coordinate 11,024 downwards.
TGCATGAAATTAAACACACAAAATAAAGGAAAACATGAATGGAAGGAAAAAAAATCATTCTAACTACTTCTCAAAGATCATATTCATGCCTACCCTATTTGATAACTAAGGGATGTGGCTTCTAGGTGAAATAAAATATCAAAATCAACCATTCAAGGATATTACCAACATATGGAAACATTCCCTTGTGTTTCGTTATCATCGAAAACACGGATATGCGAAGCATCAAGTGGGTATCAAGAATAATCTATATCACTCTCAAGTCTATAACCTAGGTAAGGTAATATATATGAAGTAGAAGGACCAAACTATACCAAGGTTTGACATGGCCATTATCAACCCCTCATGTTTAATCCTTAAAACTTATTATTTCATCTTCCCAAAAATTTATTTTTGGATGTTGCACCAAGTTTAAAGTTTTCACATTACTTGGAAAAGATGTTTTCCACATGTCACATGGCACAATACTTTCAAAGTTGCATATATCATGTCACAAGATTTTGGAAGTTGCATATTGCATATTCAAGTTCTATTTGTTGCCTAGACTCCATATCCCAAGAACAAGGCACCAAGTCTTTCTTGGATTCCCACATCTTGAATCAAGGAGTATTGAATCAGTATATACCAAGTCTTATAAGAGAAGCTGGAATTATCATTAAGTGTATAACAAAATTACATTCACAGATATATACAAGCCATAGAAATGGCCTTGTGTATATTATCAGATGAAAAAATACCCATGATGTCAATGAATTATATGCATCATTACATGTTCAACTATATGATGTACATCTAACTATCTTATAAAATTATTACATGACATCATGAATTTCTTTTAGTCTTCTTTTGTGCTTTCTAGGTCTTAAGTAATTCATCCATTTCCATGTCTTCGTTTATTGGGTTCTCTTCAACAACTGATGTTGTTTCAGTCCTTCCATGATGATTACGACTAGTCTCGTACCCATGATGTGGATGCTACTGTGAGGGGCCATCACCTACAAAAATAAAAAATATTAAATTTATATCGCCAATTTTTAAATATCATTGAAGTAGTTCATTAATATTAAAAAAAACTCTACAATGTAATTATTTACCTGGTCCTCTAGCCGACACCATTGGAATGATTTTCGCCATGTTCACTTGATCTTTAGGTCGAGGAGGATCAACTATGACATTCTCTGCCATTGAAATGTCAAAATTTATAAGTACATAATTATTAAGTATATGATTAATATATAGAAATTTTACCATCGTGGGCCTCAGTCATAGGAACATCTTGGGGCTGCACCTCACTGGGATGGGGATGCTCATGGGAAGCACCATGATCTTTTGGCTACGTTGCACTTTCAATGCTCTGTTGTCCAGTACTAATGGTTTCGTTGATAGTGTTGATCCCTTGATTAAAACAAAGTAAGACATTAAATTATAGACGATATCAAACATTTACATATTTTATAAGTAATGAAAGGTTAATGTGGACTGATTTTTATTTACCTTATCCCACAAACTGGATCTTGGGGTCTGCCCCTTGCTTTTCCTACGATCAACCACGACTTTATAACCATACTTGTAACCAATTTGGAGGTATTCCTCCGTGGTTTTAGTTCCAAAGTCATCTCCTTGCATTGCATAAGCGTATTGTTTTTTAATGTTTTTGGTTGCAATTACCTGAAAGTTGTAAGGCGATACAAATAATATTCTTAAGATATTTGGGTACTTACGATTTGTGACTATAACCTCGAGTAGCCGCCTAGACTAACTTTTGTTTTCCATGTTTGGAAATCCTTTCTTTGGTTTCCTTCGAAGTGTCAAGCAACCTATCATCAAAATTTTCAAGTATGTTATATATAACCACACTTTTATTTAGATCTAAAGAAAAATAAAGTTGGTATTGAAATCAAAATCTTGTAATTTACCTTGGTGTACTAGTTATTTGTTCTCCCGATTTTTTGAAAATATTCTATTTTTCATCATCAATGATCACCTTCCACTCCCTCTCTGGAATTGAGGGAGGACACTCATACCCGGAATTTCTTGCCAAGATTCATCTATAAACATCCCGCGTATATTTTAAATATTCGCCCGCTGTAGAGGTGACCAATTTTTTATTGAACGTGTCTACTCCAAAGAGGCCTTAAAGATAATCCATAAGTTACTTTTTGAGGTTGGAATTCTGGAAATTCCACCTCATGCGTAAGGTTTCACCAAAAATCAACAAGGCCTTGCTCTCTAGGTGCCTATAAAAATGGTCGTTTCTTACACACAAAAAGATATGATCATTAATTTAAAATTAATAATCTAGATGATTTGTGTATGAGAAGGACAACATTAAATGATTAAAATATGAATTAAAAATACATGGGAGTCTTGATTGTTTTAATGGAAGTCCATTATCGTCGACCAAAAATGTGCATGGAAGGGTCCCCGTGCTTGTCACACATCTAGCTCCAGGAAATGAAACCATGTCAACCACATCACCATGAGCCTCATATTTTCCACCATCTCTAGACTCTGACCGATGTGTGGATGTCTGGTGGTGTGTGTCATGGCTCCTATCTAAATTAGGTGTGGAAGATGGAAAATTAAAAAGTACTATAGTAGTTGTATGACTTCCCACATCAGGAATCTGTAGCGTCTTGGTAGCACCACTACTACCAACATCGGGCTGAACAGGCTCCAAAAATTTCTTTATAAAAAATAAAATGTTTTTCGTCAGATAATGTAAAAGTTAAAGAACAAAGTATCATAATTGAACATATGAGTACATTAAAAAAAAAAATTAAATTATGGTTATTACATTATATGTGTTAAGTTGTGACATAAGGAGCTTGATCTTTGCTAGGACGTCGGGAGTTTGATGTGGATGATCTAAGAATATAGCAAGTTCCTTGTTCTCTTTAATGATTTTTTTTTTAATTAAGACAATCAGATCAGGGTATGAATAAATCCCCTCCTCATCAGCAGAATCATGATCAACATGGCCAACGGGCTACATAGAATTTCAACAAAAACAATGTTATTTCAATAAAATTATATAAGCAAATAATAAAAGTAACGTAAAATGAAAGTGGAAATGGATAATCATTTACATGTTCTGTGGCTAGCCCTTTTCCATGGTCATCCTGCTACATTATAATATAATTAGAACCATGAAATATTTAAAAAATTGTTAACGATAACAAAAAAAAATATTAAAGATAATAAAAAAATATAATGCAATAAGTAGAGGTTTCTTAAGGAGGTGTTGCATAAGCACCTGCACACTATTAGTCAATGTTTCTATTTGATTCAAATGGTAATCCACTAATAAATCTTCCCCAAGAGCTATCTTTTTTATTGCACACAGGACTAACCGATTCTCTTCACATCCCTCATATATGTAATTCGGTTGTTTGTTTGTTTTCCCGGGTCATGTGCTATTTATAAACCCTATGATATTGCCAGAAGATTTAGGCCTTCCATCAATATAGATAGTCACTCCCTTATTTTTATCCTTGTTTAGTAGTTGTATATAATTTGCGGCGAGTGCATATCTCTGCATACTTGGCATATACCAGATCATCCGCATCCAATCGTTATAATTGTAACACGGTCTGACATAGTCCATCAATTCAGTTACTGTATTGTATTTTACAATTATTCCATCCATGGAAAATAGCCCCAAGCCATGCAGGGAGGATGGTGCAATGCGATATGTCCTATTGTTGACAACAAAATCAACATCTATAGGAGGTAGTTCCTTAGGTACCCATTGATTCACTAGATTATTATACCTGAGTGGCACCTCTATGTCTCCTATTCTCTCATCATCATAAGAGCATGATCCTCCTTCGACAATAAAAAATTTCATGCGTCTACAAAATTTTCTTTTGACTTTTTCACCTCTGGTCCTTGTTTGCTTATCATATCTACTAGCCGCAGTCGCATTTCCTTCTATTTTTCCAAATATTTCCTCACTCGATGAAGAAACATCTTACAGGTACCTATTTGGTTATACCTTCAGTACCTTTGGTTGTACCTTCAGATACCTATTTGCTCAAAAATGCTACTCCGTTAGGCTTTTATGCCCCGAGGATGAATTGCAAAGTGTCCCAGAAATGGTTTGGGATGCAACTTGCAACTGGGAATAAAATTAAAACCAAGACTCAGATTGAGGAACCATTGACTCCGATGGATTCCTGGTATAGGATTTCAGCTAGAGAGCCCCTCACACCCGGTTCCAAACCCTCAAAAGTAGTTTTTTTCATCGATTTGGATAACTAGTGATTTACTCAGTAAGAAGCAATGCAACATTTGGATTTAGTGGAAAATTTACCAAACCATTCCTCGAGAGCGGATGCATAATTTAGTCACCTAGTCCATGCCTAAAACAGGTGCATCATCTCACGGAACTCAAAAATTCTTTGTTAATCTTTTATGCCACGGCGGGAATTGGCGAAGAGTCCCCAAAATGTTTTTGGATGTGAATTGTGGGCATAAAACAAAAACGAGACTTGGATTGAGGAACCATCATATCACATTGGATTCCTAGCATAGGATTTAGCTAGATCACCCCTCGAAGTTTTTTTATCTATTTTGATAACTAGTTCTTTGCTCAATAGAAGCAATGCAACATTTTGGATTTAGGGGTCCAATACTGAAACCATGCCTTGGGAACGGATGGAAAATGTGGTAACCTAGTCCATGCCACAAACAAGCAAGCATAATCTCATGGAGCTCAAAATTCTACTCCGTTAGGCTTTTATGCCTCGAGGATGGTGTCGAGAGTCCCTGAAATGATTTGGGATGTGACTTGCAACTAGGCATCAAACAAAAATCGAGACTTGGATTGAGGAGCCATCAAATTATATTGATTACTGGAATAGGATTTCATATAGACCACCCCTCACTCCGGTTCCAACACCTCGGATGTAGTTTTTCATCGATTTTGATAGCTAGTGCTTTGCTTTCGATTAAGAAGCAATGCAACATTTGGATTGAGGGCTCCAATTTACGAAACCATGACTTGGGAAGGGATGGATAATTTGGTCACCTAGTCCACGCCTAAAGAATATTTTATCATCTCATGGAACTCAAAATGTTTCTCCGTTAGTCTTTTATTCCCTAAAGCGAGAATTGGCCAAGATTCCCCGAATGGTTTGGGATTCGACTTGCAACTAGGAATAAAATGAAAATCGACTTCGGTGAGGAGCGAATCTCTGTTGGAATCCTAGCATAGGAGTTTAGCTAAAGAACCCCTCACTACCGGTTCCAAACCTCAAAAGTTGTTTTTTCATAGATTTCAATAACTGATACTTTTACTTCGGTAAGAAGCATTGCAACATTTGATTTGAGGGTCCAATTTAGGAAACCATGCCTGGGAGCATATGGGCCGGTGTGGTCACCTAGTCGATACATAAAAAAGCATTCAAAATCTCATGGAGCTCAAAAATCTTGCTCCGTTAGTCTTTTATGCCCCAAAGAAGAATTGGCCAAGAGTCCCCAAAAATTTTTGGGATGCGACTTGCAAAGTATTCAGAATAAAAGCAATCCCGAGACTTCGGATTGAGGAAGTACATCTACTACGATGAATTCTTGGCATAGACAGTTTCATCTAGAGCACCCCTCACTTACGGTTCCAACCGCTTAGAAGTATTTTTTTTCAGCGATTTAGATAACTAGTGCTACCTTTCGGTAAACAATGCAACATTTGGATTTAGGGGCACATTATCCCGATATCTAGGGATAACTAGGAGATCGTAATCTCGAGAGGCCCACAGGGTCCTAGACTCTGAAATTACCGAGAGTAGGATTGACACGAGCATGTCTGGAGGGCCCATCTTTCTTCTTCTTCACGGATTTTGTCTTGCAATACGTTAGCGGTTTCCATCACCACCGACCCGGGTTTTGCATTGGAGGACTCTTGCTCCATGGTAGTGGTCAAGGTATCATGTGTCATGTTTGATCGTTATAACCTTCTTATATATGCATTAGGTTCCTTTCATTTCTGATGGCTTGCTTGGATCTTACATAATCCACTTGACCATTGTTGGGGTGATTGATGGGTAACTTAACAAGCTTGTATTCATGGGTTTTGGTTAGCCGGCAAAGGGGGTTTGTTGAGCCATCGTTCGCTCCCACCATTCTATCATTTTTCATCATATCTCCTTTATATCCCATTCCCCTAGATGCAGCCATTAGGATGATCTTTGGGGTTACACTTTGTCTTGTGGGAAGAGAGAGGATTTCAAGGCCCGAGGGGTAGAAGCAGGCTGGTAAAAGATAAAATCCATGGAAATAAAACCTAGAGATGCTTCACTAGGGATCCCGAGGAAGGCAATAAAGGTCTCGATAAGAAACTAAAGGGACCACAGAAGGAAAATAATCAAACAAGACCTAACCAAAGAGGGATGGGAGGGAGTCTCATCATGAGCCAGGCCATTATGTTCATAAGTATCAGTGATATGGAATTGCCATCATCTGGTCCTGCGCCCGAGGCATTGACCTTTGGTTTGCATGGCCAAAGGGAAGGGGTCTCATCACGAGCCAAAATATCATGACAATGAAGATACGATTGGGTAACACTGTCAGCTCGGTCACCAAGCCAAGGCAGTGACCTTTGGTTGCAACCAAAGGTCACTGCCTTTTTTTGGTGACCAGATAGTGGCAATAAAGGGGCTTGGAAAATGCATCCATGGACCTGGTGACAGCTTCGCCTCCCTACCAAAGGCACCCGCAGGGCGACACGCCCCCTTGGTCTTATTGTGATTGGACATCCCTAGACCAGATCACCTCATAGAAACATGGCTTGAATGATCTTAAGGAAACTTTTCCTTATCTTGTGGGTATTAGCCAATGGGTTGTTCTATCAGTTTCTTTAGCTTTGTATGAGTAGTCTATGTAATGTCTTTTGAGCTCTTAGATGATATGTTGTTAGGAGTTCATGCATGTATTTGATAACTTTAATGATGAAATATGATTTGCATTTCTATGATCAGAATTTGATGAGCCCATGGAGGTGTAGTCTTTGATGTGTGGGACCATGCCCGATGGACAGGTACCATTTTTGGATCGGTACACATGGGGATAAGATTAGTTGGACCTCCATGGGGCTAGAGCCCATCAGATGGTTGCTTAGGATGGTAGAAGCCGAGGGATAGCGTTGTGATGAGTCGTTGCACGAGAAAGAAGAAGGGCGTCCTTCTGGGACACTTTGGCAGAGATCAGCCTGGGGGAATCACCCATTGTAGATGAGATGATTTCTTTTGATGGAAAGGATGCCACCACCCGGTGGTGGACATTTTAAGGCATGTGGCGGTGTGTTGGGATCATTTGGCATGTGTGGAAGCTTGCGGGGAGCGAGGAGGTTAACATTTTACTTCTTGGATGTTGATCTTGCCCAAAGGGCCAACGTCTCCCCTCGAGGGGCCTGACGTCTCCGCAGCTCATAATTATGACTTTTTAGCATTAAATGTGTAAAACAATCTAATATTGTTAGTCATCCTTGTCAGTTGTTTTAATAACCTAAAATTTAATTAAAAGGTCATAAGATTGAGGTATAAATAGGGGACATTGAGCCTCATTTTGGATACAACAACTCACTCTCTTGTGAGAGAATCATTTTAGTCTTTGTCTTTGTTATTTTTGGCTCTTGGGAAGTGGTAGCTACTCTTGTGGAGGATCATTCTTGGCATGTTATGGTGTTTGGCGGACCTATTTTATACAGTGCAAGGACATTCTGGTAAGGTTATACCCGAACTACTTCTTTCTCTCATGTCCTGGAACCTCTATATACACTATAACCACTTGGGATCGGGTATTGATCCATCTGCAAGTGCCCGTGCCCTCACTATTGACTTCTTCCCTAGCTTGCAGGAGCCCCAGAGGGGCCAACATTTTGCTTCTTGGATGTTGATCTTGCCCAAAAAGGGCCAACGTCTCCCTCAGAGGGGCCTGACGTCTCCCTTTTAGCTCATAATTATGACTTTTTTAGCATTAAATGTGTAAAACAGTGTAATATTGTTAGTCATCCTTGTCGGTTGTTTTAATGACCTATTTTTGTAATTAGAGGTCATAAGATTGGTATAAATAGAGGACATTGAGCCTCATTTTGGATACAACAACTCACTCTCTTGTGAGAGAATCATTTTTAGTCTTTGTCTTTGGTATTTTTCTCTTGGAAGTGAGGCACTACTCTTGTGGAGGATCATTCTTGGCATGTTATGGTGTTTGGCGGACCTATTTTATACAGTGCAAGGACATTCTGGTAAGGTTATACCCGAACTACTTCTTTCTCTCATGTCCTGGAACCTCTATATACGCAATAACCACTTGGGATCGGGTATTGATCCATCGGCAAGTGCCCGTGCCCTCACTATTGACTATTTCCCTTCCTCTATATATATAAGTTATAACACCACCATGCCCCTTTGTACCCTGATTGCAATCCTTGATTTCGCCCACTCTGATTATTAAGTGAAATCCCTGCTTTTGCTACCCAACATCCCGTTACTATTTCCCTTCGAACCAATCGCCTTCAACTTACTTAATAAATAGGGGACCCGGAAGATAATGCGAATGCCCCGGTTCCTTTGATCCCGAACCAATCACCCTTTGATCCCCGACCCCTTGCGAATTGGTGCCTTTGATGAATGCCCCGATGCCCTTGATCCTGGACCCATACCGAATGTCCCAGACTCCCTTGCTAACCAATGCCCATGCCTAGGGATAAGGGATAAGGAATAAGTAATGCCTCAGACCTCATGAATGCTCCAGACCCGAACCCCGCTGCCCCCGATCCCTTTGATAAGGAATGCCTCGAACTCCGACCCCTCCCTTGATAAGGCTGGGGTTAATGCGGAACATTCTATTCTATAGGGTGGATTGGTCAAAGATAGAAGCAAGCGTCAAACCTACCGTAATAAACTCAATACAGATAAATTCCTATTTATCATATTGTATGTTCACACTCTCCAATCAAAAGCTAACAGCATCTCAATCGAGTGGTTCCGCACCTGAGGCGATGTGTGAAGGGTGGAAAGCGAGCAGGTATAAGGTCATAATGGTCACCATCCGGTTCAGGACCTTCGACATCAATATGTCTCATTCTTTTCTTATCTGTGCAGGAGAACGAGCGTGCGTGCGTGTATGTGGTGGGATTCTTTAGGCATGGTTTAATTATACCACCACTTCTTATGCCCGTCTACCAGTGCCCTAGCCTTTGTCTATACCTACCTTTGTTGCTCTAGCCACCTTGACCTCGTAAAAGTGGTAAATTGGAGAGTGAAAACGTGGCCTATCAGTTGAAAGGATAGGCAAGTAAAGAAAGCTTAAAGGGGGCCCTGAACTGGTAAATTCACTAGTTCAAGGGTGGTCTGCCTATGGGGAGTGGTAAATTCAGTAAGAAAAGGGGGAGGGACGGCTGAGGAACATTGAGCATTCGTAACGAAGTCAATTTCCTTTGTTCCTAGTGCTCCTTTGACTGATTCACTAATTCAAGTGGATCATCACTAGCATCATCAACTGCCTTTGCCTTTGTTGCTGCTTTCATTACTACCACCAACGCTGCTGGCTGTTATGCTGGTGGGATTCGAACTACATGGGGCTCCCTTGCAGGGTATGGAATTGGGTAAACTACGAGTGCCTTCGCTACTGACTCAAATGCTGGAGGGTCCCCTGGCTATGGTGGCTAGGGTGTATCCGGTGGATTTTTGGGTGGCTGGGGATTCACATCCTGGGGCTGCTGGGGCTGATCGTGCTTTTCGGGCTGCTCGGGTTCATGTTGGCTGTGTAGTTCGAGCTGTTCGAGATGCGGTTTGAGCGACGTAGCAGTGGCTATCAGTAAGTGCTTATCATTGGTGTGTTATTACTACATCGTTAGCCAGGGGTGGGTGTCCAGCGCTTATGTACGCATCATTTGATGGAAAAGAAATAGCTGTGGGCAATAGTGAAGGCATACAGTTGTCCCTATAACATCTAGGAATGGACCAACTGTGCTTAGTGCATCGGGCGGCTCTTTTGGCTTAGTATTATGTCTAGCGGCGGCTTGCTTGGCTTTGTCTTACTAGGTTCAGGTTAGTCATTTACGCTATTTGGATAGTGACTTGCTAATTATCCCACCAGTTATAGCCCAACTGTTCGTAGAGCTAGATTTATAAGCGGCAAGGTATTTGGTTTTGATTGACCCGCTGAATGCTACTTATCTAGCTGGTAGGATTTTCCCCGCTGCGACTACTGATGTGGTTGTCCCGAATCATCGAACCAACTAAACTTATTATAATAGGGGCTGACGAACCAACTGTCCAATCTAACGAACCATCTCGAGACACCCGTCCACTTGTACAAACCCTTCCTTATAACACCGGTTGCAACTCCCTTATATTCTAAAAATAAGGAATCAATATATTAGTCAACATCCCTTGCTTAAGGAGGACTCCCCCCTCACTTGTAGCGAGCAAACTATACTGTTTCCTTATTGAAATACATAACTCACTCTTTCTCAGTCATCAGGGTTAGTTTGACCCGTTCACTTTGAAAAACCAGTTATATTCTCCTTATCTAAGGATCACACTTTAATGGGCATTTAGACACACTATTCCCTTTGCTACTACTTACATTTGCTGAGGAAAGGTGGTACGAGGAAGGGTGATACTAGGTTAGGTTCTTCGGGAACATCTAGGTTCGGGAAGGAACCTTTCTTTCGGTATGGTATTCTGAGCCAGTCTTATCCTCTGTTCCCTTCCTTATGACTTGACACCTGAAAAAATATAGATTTCGAAACATGTCGGAGCAATGTCAGAGTATCAGAATAAGGTGAATTTCGGAGTAAGTCCCTATTAGGGCAAGCCTTACTCCCTTAGGTTTCCTCCACTGTAAGGTTCCACCTGCCCCTCCTAACTTCTAGGTTCTGGGCCCAGACTTTGATAGACCTTTATAGAAAAGGATAGATAGAAATGTATCAGGAAATGTGGATGGATGTGGTCAGTCTCCCTATCTGTATAAGTATCCTTCCCCATTAGTATCAGTCTCCCTTCAAGTCTCCAAAA
>SNQJ01S0096540.1:53175-73406 GCA_010110895.2 Picea sitchensis | reverse complement strand
TTATCAGTATTTTGGGGATATCTGTACATGGGCTTCCCTTCTAACTCCCACCTTTCCATTCTAGCCGAAAACGACTTTAGCACTTTAGTTACCTCATCCGTCTGAAGGGGAAGGGGAGAGGAATTGGATGGGGAGGCTTCATGTCTCTTCCTGGATATGTCTCTATTAGCCTTATTCCTGAGTCAGTCAATAGCTAATATGTTAGATTCTACTTCCACGGCTGCATCCTGCATGTGAGCCAGAGTAGTTGCTCTCCTTTCCCTCAACAGGAGGTAGAAATCGGGATCAAAAGCGCTACCATAAGTGATTTTAGCAGAGGCTTCTGAGGGCTTTATTTCAGCAGGGATCTTATTGTACATTTTATTGAATCTCTTGGAGAAGTCAGAGACAAAATCTCCTTCCTTTCTCTTCAAAGACCCAAACTCTGTCATGTAATACATGAAGTCTTTTTTGTCTCCCCACTATCTCAAAAAGGCATTATCCAAAGCCTCAATCTCATCAATAGATCCGGGAGGCAGGGCCCTAAACCACTTTCTAGCCTCACCTTCAAGGCTATGGACGAAAATCCTCATCCATACGTCTGCATGCACGATAACATGATCATCTGTAAAACTGTAATAGGCTTCAAGGTGTTCTTCTGCAGCTATGTCCCCTTTGCCTGTAAACTTGGGCAACTGCTTAAGGTAGCCATCTACTGGAAGGGTGTTGAGAGGCTGAGGTAACAAAATGGGAGCATACCTAGCGGCTATTATAGCCTCCATTGTGGTCATGGGAGGATTTTCTTCTACCATAGGAATATTAGGTGGAGGAGAACTCAGAGGAGAAGGAGCTCGAATAGGGGATACTGGAAATGAGCTTACAGGTGGACGGGGAAACAATCGGGGATTCAGAGAGAAGGCTAAGGGGCTCAAGTTAGCAGATGCTTCTCTCTATGCAGTAACAACAACAGTAATAAGAGGAGGGGTGGTAAAGCTAGGGGTGGGGAAATCTTCTATGGTTCTAGGTCTACACCAAGGTACAACTTCAGGGGAGAGGGGAGTGACAAGGATTTCTCCCTCCAATCCCAGACCAGGAGGGGAGAACTCAGCAGGAACACAACCAAAATTCAGGAAACGAGAAACTTCAGAAAAAGGTCTGCTAGGAAGCTGAGAAGAAGAAAATGGAGTTCCTACAGAAGGAGATGGCAAATTACTTGGTTCGACGGTGGAAGTTTCTCCTTCAGAGGCCTTTCCTTTTCTAAAAATAACCTCTCGATCAACTTCAGGTGTAGCTAGAGGCAGCTGTGGATGAGACCGCGTGTGTCTACCTCTGGAAGCCACAACTAAAACAACAAGTTTGCCACAGTGGAGTCATCACAATGGAGTCATCACAATGGAGTCGCTAGGTGCACAGTAACAATCTAGTAGGGCTCTGATGCCTGATGCACCTTTAGAATCAGAGGCTCGATGTCGTTCAATCCTAGGGAAAATTTTCAACTTTGTCCCCGGCAACGACGCCAGAAATGTTTGCATCAGAGGTCACTTCTGGATTGCAGCAGTAGTAAGTTTGAGGCCCATCAATTTGAATGTCACGATTTGTTGATAAAGGGTGATGAATGGAAGTAAACTCGGAACAATATCGGTCTAACTCAGAAACTAGGCCAGGCTTGCACAAGCATATGAGGTCTTGGTTAAATTTCAGGCAGTAAGTTGCAATAAGGGTGAGTAGGAGGAAGACTTCTGTGAGGAAAAGTGAAGGGCTGTTGTAGGCATCAGGCTTCCAACAGCCTGTAGAAGAGAACTTTGAACACAAGAACCTCTTATATTCAAAAGTGAAAACACTAAAAGAACATAACATAATTATAATAAATCCTTTATCATAACACAGTCATGATGATTCATTTGAATCATTCAATCATAAACCCTTTTAGCATAAGATCGAAACAAGATGAAAAAGAGAGCTGCCTTACATTAAACAAGAAAATTTCATATACAGATACATAGCCAGGAAAACCAGTGCTTCATTAAAACATTACAGTCGGGAGCTCTGCTCTACCATCCATCCTTACAGAAATACAAAAACTGAGTATATATACTCAGGGAAATTTGCCACCTTCACAACAGGAAGGTAGCTGAGACATTAAAGTCCAAATTAGCATGTGCAGGCTCCTCAGTCAAACCTGGATGGAACTCCTTCTTCAGACGCCATCTTAACTCAGCATGGCTCTTGTAGCGGGACCTGTATACAAGGGTACCACGGGATGATTGCTCCAGGCCTTCTCCACGCCCTCCATTTATGAGTTGAGCTGAGGTCTCAACCACCTGATCAATATTCATTAACTACTTCTTCCATGGAGGGTGGCCGAGACTGAAAACACAAAAAACAACCCTTTGTTATTTGAAGTCCCGGTAGTCGAAATGCCGAAATGGCTCCTAGGCGCTTTTCGCATTTCGCGTTTCGGGGTTTCGAAATGCAGTGGAAGAGAGAGACCCCATGTCCTTTGAAGTCTTGGTAATTGAAATGGCTCCTGGGCGCTTTTCACATTTCGCATTTCGGGGTTTCGAAATGCAGCGGAAGATAGAGACCTCGTGTCCTTTGAAGTCCCAGTAGCCGAAATGCCGAAATGGCTCATCATTTCGTGACTTAGGCCATAAGAGATGAGCTCATGCGCTAGACTTCGTGCAACACTGTGACTCAAACTTACCCGATGACCATCGATCTGCTCCATCTGTGAATCCTCACTGTTGAAAAAAAAATGCCCGCTCGCTTGATTTTAAGCCCGAAATGGACTTCTTCAGTGTGCTACGTTCGACGCTCATGACTTGCAAGAATTGGCGCTAACAGTGTGGACTTGCTGTTGAGAAGTGCGTTGTTCTTGGGATCACTTCATCCTCTCAATGACTGAGATGGGCTTCAACTGTGCCTGTACTGTTTCTGCTGGCTGCTTTGCTTCTTGGAGCTGTGGCTCTATTGCCTTCAGTTCAGGATCCTCGGTTAGTCACTCATAAGTCTGGGCACTGTGATCACTTAGCTTCTTACATTCCATCGTAAATACTTTGATCCTCTCAACTGCGCTACGAGTAGCAGCTTCTCTTTGATCTCGCACACCTGCGGCGTATTGGGCACTGTTCGTAGCTCCAGATCTGCGATTCTCTGTTGAAGCTGCTGGATAGCTTCCGCAAGCTGTGCTACTTGCTGCTCTACTAGTTCTTCCTCTTTTTGTTCTAAACCCGTCACAGAGCGAAGTGCTATGTTGATTGCTTCTTTGACTCCGAGCTACTCTGCGAGCAACTGCTCTTTCTTTTGTTGGATCTATGCTTTCTCTTCTTCAAACTTTATTTGGAGGGAAACCTTCTCCTGCTGCGTTTTAACTGCACGTATCCCCTTCGGGAGGTACACAGTACCTATGGTGTAATCAAAGTCCCTCGGGACACTGTCACGACCTATCGCACCATCCAAAGGCGGCATGTAGTCAGGACTAAATTCATGTTCACCAAGTCATCTCGATGCTTGGTTCTTTTCTCGGTTGTAGCTCGGGATTGTCTAGATCCGTGAGCGGTCGACAGGGAGGCTTGCACTCCTCGCGTCAATGAATATTGAACTCCGACGAACATCACCTTCTAAGCCATAAGATCGATTAGAACTTATTCGACGACTTTCTCTGTGATGTTGAGTTCGTCTGACATGCACGCTCTCGATCGTATAACTCAAGTCGATGAATGAATTCTCAATGAAACAAAACATGTGTCAATCTTAGTAAACACAACGCGGTAGCAATGATTTCTCTTGTTAGCTCGGATACAATTCGCAAAAGTGTTCTCGATGCAACAGTCGATGGAATAAGTAGACAGTAAGGCAACAGATCTCTCCAACGAGTGAGAAGCCTTCATCAATCCAGTTATGCCCGTTGCGATGCGGTCCCAACGGTTCGATGGCGAGCTTTCTAGCCCTAATTGCTGTTCTAACCGTTCGGGAGCGTCGGTCTAACGGTCATAAGGCCTCCAATGGTTATATTGCTTCGCCATGGTGAAGTGCCATGTTGCACTGTTTTGATATCTTGACGAAGTTCCAGTTTTGAAAACCTTCCTTCTACGAAGCCCCCTCTGGAACATTCTACAACTTTTCTCTTTGCTCTCTTCTTATTAAGCTTTCTAGCCTTCTTTCCTGTGATATTTGTCTTAGTATTCCTCTTTCCATTCTGATTCTTATCTTCTTTTGGCATAGTAACTTCACGCTATTGATATTCTTTCATAGGGTTAGAGAGTAATACTTCTTCTTTGTCTGGGGTAGGTGCTCCAATATTCGGTGAGTCTTCTTGTGTTCTTTCAACTTCGACATCCAGGTTTCTGGTTCGGAACAACTTTAATTTGTTCTCCTGTTCTGCAATCAAGTGCGCTATCCTCCTAGTCATGAAATCTTTTAATTATTGCTTCTTTTGCTCTAAGAATTCCTCTTCTTTTCTTCTGGCTTGATCTTTCTCAATCCAAGTGTTTCCTAGTAATATAGCATATGAGGCGTTGTTCTCAATAAATTTAACAACCTCAAAATCTTCCTCTGTCGAAGCTCCATGAACACTCATAGATATCTGGGTGAGTCTTCCACATAGGGTTATCAAATTTCCTCTGAATAATCCTATTCTTCCTAATGAAGGAATCATGGCAGGCTTTCCTAAAATTTCCCAAGTTCTTTCTGTCACGATATTCACCCGTGTTTCCTTATCTAGAACATAGTCAATGTCAAAGTCTCCTATTCTTATTTTTATGCATTCTTTTTCTTTGAAGATCTCTGATAAGTTGATATTTCTGTGATCGTTCAGGGTTTCTTTCATTTGCATCAATACATTATCTAATTCTTTCTGGGGTTCTGGCATGGTCTTAGTTTCTTGATCTTCCTCAGGGTTTTCTTGTCTCATATTCATTCTTTCAACTTTAGCAATCATCCTAGGGAAATCCAAAACTTCATGTTCCATAGCTCTACAACATAGACAACTAGGTCTTCTACCAGGGCAATCCTTAGCAAGATGGCTTGGTCTTCTGCAACTATAACAAAGGGATAGTCCTCTCTTTCTTTTAAATGATCCCAAACCCTTCTTGTACTGTGCACTAGGGTCATAGTAGCTAACCTGCAGAAAAATCTTTCTAGGATCGTGCATCCATTTGTTATTCCAAACATTTTTTCTATGCAAAGGAGTAATTTATCTTTCATTATTTCTATCAGATCTATTCATATCGAGCCTTCTTTCGTCTAGTTGTGCCCTACTTTTCAAGCTAGGACAAAATTTATCAAACAAACCTAGATCCATACTTTTGAAACAAAAAATTCCACTTATCTTACCTTTTTCAGAGCACAAAGCTTCAAGATATTACCTCTTTTCTTCAGATCTGACTTTTCTTCTTAGCACAGAGATTTCGCAGGTCACGTAGAATACTGCGCACTAAAGCAATAGATTTATGCACAGAGCTTTCTTTCTTTTCTTCAATTCTTAGCAATCACAGTTTCATGTCCCGACAACAGAACCATTTGTTGGCACATGGGCAAACCCAAGGTTCAACGCTCAAGAGCGCACCAACAAAACCCTAACTACCGGCCCTTTCGACAACACTTGCAAAGCGGATGAAGTCTCACTCAAGGTAGAAGTAGGGGTGGTTGTAGGACTCCAGTGTCTGCAACCTTACTTTGCACACCGGTCTGTGATTATAACACCTTAACAGAGCACTTAGCAGTTATAGTTCGTCAGTATTCACTTCGTAGGGAAAACTCTAATTGCAGAGCATCACAATATTCAACCAGATCTAACATCTAAAAGCACTTATCATAAAGAAACATATCATATCTAGCATTCATTTACATTATTAAGCACAAATCATCAACATATCTATCTATCATTCATCTATTTCAAAGCATCTAAACAAGTAAACACATAAACACATCAATACGTCGCACAAATTATAACAACACAGGATATACGTGGTTCACCCCCAGCCTGGGGCTACATCCACCAACTCTTCTACTCTTCTATTATCTTTTGTCAATCAGCTACATGCACCAAGCCACAAAATCCTACTCTGCATAGGATAGGAGATCTGCGCACTTCGCTAGATCCTCCTTCCCGAGCCAGGTTATAGCACAAAGCCTTTACACAGTCTCTTACAGTCAGTTGCACTTAGCCTTACAAATCTCATACAACATGCACAAAGCATGTGCACTATTACTTGCACTTAGTTCACCAGCCTCTTCCTACATCACCTAGATATCTATTTATACATTACAAAATGGGCCTAAACATGGGTAAACCCATGGGCCGACATCCCCATACCCGTTAGATAAGCCCAAACCCAAAAAGCTCTAAAAAGGGGCCGAGATCCCGCAATCTCCGCTTCAACTTGCGCTCCACCTTCGACAGCCTATCGAAGTCCCAAAATAGGTCAAAAGTGACCAAGGATCTCCAAAACTTGGTCAAGGGCCAACAAATTGTCTGTTTATGAACTAAATTTCATGACTGATAAAGGATATTGTGTAGAGTCGAGTGGTCAACAATCTGTGGCAAGCTGATCCAGCTTTTAAAGTTCAGTTTTTTACTTTTTGTCAGAAGTCCTTTTGCATGGTTTTCATTGGGGACATCTAAGTTTGACTTTGGTCCAAACTTCCTCAGGGATTTTTGTAAAGAGAACGATTCTTTTGATCTATTGGAATGAAATAAACGATTACTATTCTATCTCATTTATGTTAAATTTTGACTTGGTATTTTTGCTTTGTCTCCACATTTACTTTTGCATCTCTATATATTTATAAATTTACATAAAATGTTGAAATTTACAACAATCTTTTATTTATAAAAAAAATCAGCCTAAGCGCTTGTAACCAATACTTGTGGATTATGAAACAAATTTTGAGGCTATAAACATAGGGTAATATTCCCGTCTATCTTTCCTTAGCCAAGCAAGATCTGAAAATGCTTGAGTAAGATCATCTCATATCTTTTCCTCAACATTTATTTGGCGACCATACTGGGGAGATCTTCCATATCTCTCTGGTTGATTCTTTATGCTTGATTATCATTGAATATATCTACTTTTCTGATTTTGATTATTTGATTGTTTCATTTCTTAATGATTGTACCTATTGCAAGGCAACCTAATATTGAGCCCGGTCTTCAAGATCAGACCAACATTGCTTTAAACTTGTTTAACACTATCCTAGATACCGCTAATACCCGAGTTGATATTAATCGCTCATGGGAAGCAATTGAACAAGACATAAGTGCCCAAGAACGTTGGGAAGCTAGGTGTAGACAGATTAGGAATCAACCATAATTTTCTTTTCCTTCAGTTTTGATCTTCTTTTCATGTCATTAGACCCTCGTGTTTCTAGGAGAATAAGAGGTTTATCACTGGAAATTAATCCTATTGCTGAAATAGGAAGAAGGAATGTTGTGTTAACAACCCAACAAAGTACTCTAAGTAGAACCTTGTCTGATTCATCCAGTTCATTTTTCTCTCCCTTACCTATCATCCACAAGATGAAATCTAGTGGTGGCTCTGGTGGCACTAGAGTTGCTTCTTCATCTCAACCTTCAGCTTCGTCAGTGATTGGTAGCTTGTATAGTCACCAATTCCCTGTCTAATCTACCACAAACCCCGCTAAAGTCATTAAAAAGTATGGGCTTTTTCAGTTTTAAGAAGATTCTACAACCACCCCATGGCATGTTTCCTCCCCTCTTAACCTGACACCAGCTACCCGTCCACTTCCTAAATTCAAAGAGCATCTCCCTAGGTTTTCAAGGAATAGCACTGTCACTACGAATGAACACTTGGTGGAGTTTTCTAATGCCTGTCACAACATAGGAGCCAATGACAATGATACTTGTATGCGCTTATTTGTCAATTCCCTTGAAGGGAAGGCTGTGGCCTATTTCTTCGATCTCCCTCCTAAGATTTTATCTACTTGGGAGGAGTTAGTCTATTGGTTCAAATCTACTTATGGGCAATCCAAAATCCCAACCGAGCAGTTATGGGAGTACAATAACATCGCTTATAAGGATGGTGAGACTATCAAGTCCTTCAACTTACGTTTCACCAAGTTATACAATCAAATCCCTGAACTCATTCGAGATTAGAACCAAGCTGCTTTCATGAATTACTATAATGCATTACCTTCCCCCTATCGTCACAGGCTTGAGGAAAATGCCATTGATAACCTCGGTTCCTCTCTGCATACTTGTTTAGAGTATGAAGAATAGCTTGAAAGAACAATTCTTCGTAAGGGAGAGTCAGTTAAACAGACATACATGTCAACCCTCTTACAACTTGTACAAGACATGAATAATAGAATGATAGCGTATGAGCGAAAAGGAAATGTCTCCTCTCTTACCCCTGGAGCTTCATCTTCTTTTGCACCCCGCTTTAGAAATCCAAACGAAAATAAAATTTCAGCCTAAAGCTATCATGCCTCATAGTTGGTGTAACTTTTGCGAGGAACACCATGAGGAAAGTACATGTGAGGTAAAGAAGAATGCCAGAGATAAAATATTTGGCAAGAGACCTGAAACTACCATAACTGTCCTGGAATTTGCAGAGCCAGAATATGTCATGATCATAAATACTAGGAATAAATCCTATGCTCCCAAAAGCAAATATGATCCTCCCCACACTTCTTCTATCCCAAGCTCATCCTCACCAGCTGCTACTATTCAGGTTCCTAAGGCTCCTGATAGTCAAGGAACTACCTCCCCTCTCCCCTCTTCCAAATACAACATTCTAAATCAATTGGCCAACATCAAATCAGATGCAACCCTTCTAGACATGGTTGTTGTCCCTTAACAACAGAAGCATCTAAAACAATTCATGGAAGGACAAGCTTTCGTTGTAGACAACCTCTCTGAAGAGGTGGATGAAGAGGATTCGTTTGTAAATAAAGTAGGTGTACATAACTTTAGATACCCTGTAAAAAACCCCTCGTTTTATATTTATGTAAAGATTATGGATAAGATTTCCCATTGTTGCCTCATTGATGGTGGTTCGGGCCCAAGTGTAATGCCAAAGATTATTGTGGAAGAGTTAGGCTTGTCTTGTACAAATGAAAATGAAAAAATCATGCTCTCTTATAATAGTCTACAACAAATGACCATAGGTGAAATCAAAGACGTAACCTTGGTTTTGTGCATGCACCCTGAAATAAGGACCACCCTTAATATTCAGGTAATCAATATGCCAGTAAGTAACTACTCGATCATCTTAGGAAGAGATTGGAAAGATTTGACGGGTGGATACCTCTCACTCGACGTGACACACTTATCCGTCTCTCGAAATGGTAAAAACATCATAGTCCTCAGAGAGGGGAGAATTTCACCTTACATAGAAAGTGTTCCACATCATAATGTGAATTATATCAAGGAGGACTTAGGAGTGTATTCCTTCTTTTCTCAGGAGGACAACACTACCTTGTAACAAATCGACTTAGACGGCAGGCTATGGCATATGCTCTTTGATGGTTCATGCTCCAATGAAGGAAACAGAGCTGGTATTATCTTGTACTCTCTCGTGGGAAAGTTCATAACTTTTCTTATAGGTTAGAGTTTGCTTGCACAAAAAATGTCACTGAATTCGAAGCACTACTATTAGGCATTGAAAATGCTTATAGCCTGGGTTGTGGTCACCTTACAGTTTTTGGGGATTCCGAGCTTGTTGTGAACCTTGTATGTAATATATAGTCTCCTAGCAACAAGTTAATGAAACACTACACTCAAACCATTTGGGCACTTATCTCGAACCTATTATCTTTCAACATCACTCATGTTAAAAGGGAATTGAACTCAATGACCGATCGATTAGTTGTTTTTGCAACCTCTCCTAATCGGCAAATTCTGCGACAAAGACCTGATTGTACTTTTCAATCTCTGTATTGTCCACATACCCCTGACAATATAGAATCATGGCAGGGAATCCCTAGTGATGAAAGCATCTATGATTTCATTCAAAATGAACCTTATAAGCCTAAGGAAATTATATCAATGGAAGATAACAAGATTCCTAAAGGTTTGACTCCTCTAGAAAGTTCATTTTGATCGAGTGATGTAGGCAACAAAGAAAAACATAAAGAAGAGGAGTCGAAAAGGAAAGTGGGTGAAACCATTTCCTTGAACATTGGAATGCCCGAGTCTCCAAATAATGTTAAAATAGGTGTCCAATGTTCTGATGAAGAAAAAATGAGATTCGCCAGACTGCTTGGTGAATTTAAAGATGTTTTTTCTTGGTTTTATGAGGATCTTCGTGGTTTTGATCCTGCTCTTATACAACATGCCATTCCTATCAAGGAGGGCATAAAACCAGTTAGGCAAAAACAAAGACCTATTAACCCTGCGCTGGAAGCAACTATTCGAAAGGAGTTGGAAAAACTCTTGAAGGATGGGATCATATTCCCGGTTAAGTATTCCGAATGGGTTTCTAATTTGGTTCTCGTTCGAAAAACAACTGGTCAAATCAGATTATGCGTAGATTTTCGTGCATTGAATCGGGCTAGTATAAAATATCACTTTCCTCTCCCTAATATGGAAATGATTTTGTAGCAAGTTGCGGGGTCACATATGATGTCCTTACTTGACGGTTTCTCTGGTTACAATTAAATCAAGGTAAACATGGCAGATAAATATAAAACCACTTTTATTACTCGTTGGGGCACTTTTGCTTATGAATGTATGCCTTTTGGCTTATCTAATGTAGGTGCCACTTTTTAAAGATCTATGCAAATAGATTTTGATGATTTGATCGACAAGATTATTCAGATCTATCTTGATGACTTAACTGTGTACTCAAAAAACCGTTCAGATTATTTTGGTCATCTTAAAAGAGTTCTCATGCGATGCAGGAAATTTGGCATTTCTCTAAATCCTTCTAAGTCTATTTTCGACGTTACCAAGGGCAAGCTCCTTGGACACATTGTCTCCAATTCAGGAATAAGAATTGATCTCGAAAGTATTGTTGCTATCCTGAATTTGCCTGCTCCCACTTCCAAGAAGGAGGTGTAAGCTTTTATGGAAGTCATTAACTTTGTTCGTAGGTTTGTTCCTGATTTTGTTATAATGGTCAAGCCAATTCATAATCTGCTTAAGAAAGATCATTCCCTTTCTTGGACAAATGATGTCGAAAATGATTTTGTAGGGATTAAGAAAGCAATCAGTTTCGCACCGGTTCTGGCGAAGCCAGATTTTGAGAAAGAATTTATGATATATACCAATGCCACAGAGGAAGCAATTTCTGCTATCCTCATGCAAGGTGATTACCAAGGTAACGAAAAACCAATGGCTTACATGAATCAAAGCTTGTCTGATGATGAGTTTAAATATTCTTTTATTGAGAAACATGCTTTCTCTCTTTTTAAAGCTGTTGAAAAATTTCGCCACTTCATCTTAGGTAAGCATACGTTGGTAAAAGTCCCTTTACCTGCTGTCACGTTTTTGCTCTCACAAACTTATCTTTCAGGAAGCTTTCACATTGTCTTGCTAATATCCAGAAGCATGATTTAACTATCATGACTTCTACCGCCATCAAGGGACGTGACTTAGCCCTTCACTTAGCACATCATGTTGAAACTAGTGAAGAAATTGATGAACAAGATAGTTCCCTATCAGTATTGTTCTACATTGATAATCAAATCCTTCCTGTATCTGAACATCCTTGGTATAAAAAATTGGTTTACTATTTGCAAAATTAAAGATGTCTAGATAACTTAGACACTCATCAAAGAAGAAGGCTTCATCTCGAATTTTCTAGACACATCATTATATGAGACTTCTTGTTTAGAAGATCTGCTGATCGTATGTTGCTTCGTTGTATAGACAATGAGGAAGCACATAAACTGTTGCAAGAGACTCATGGTTCTCCAAATTCCGTTATTCATGTAGGAGGTCATTTTTCTACTAAAACCACTGCTTTTAAGATTATTAGAAAATTATACTATTGGCCTTCAATCCGTCATGATTCTTATGTGTTTTCAAGATCTCGTGACAAGTGCCAGAAATTTGTTGGGAAAGAATGTCTTTCAGCCATTCCGTTACAACCTGTCCTCCCGAACTTTCCTTTTTCAAAGTGGGGATTGGACTTTATTGGTCCTATTAATCCTCCATCTTCAACATGACAATTCTTTATCTTGACAGCCACAGACTATTTTACAAAATGGGATGAAGGTGTCCCGCTTAAACATTCGACATATGATCAGGTGATTTCTTTCCTTGAAAATAATATTTTTTCCAGATTTGGTCTTTCTTTGGAAATTATTACAGACAATGGTCCCGCTTTTATTTCTGCTAAGCTCACCCAATTTTTAGCTAAGTTGGGGGTTAAACACTTTACCTAATCAACTTATTACCCCCAAGGAAATGGGCAGGCCGAGTATACCAACAAGAATTTGGTGAGAATTTTCAAAAGGCTCATCGAAGATAAGCCTCGTCAATGGCAGACTCTCCTCACTTACGCCCTTTGGCCAGATCAAACTACCACCAAGGTGAGCACTGGTTGCAATCCTTTCCAGCTTGTTTATGGTCAAGAAGCCATTCTTTCTACTGAGATGGAACTTTCTTCCTTAAGGTTAATGCTACAGGTCGAAGAATTAAATTCTTTTGATATTTTACAAAGGATGAATGCACTCCTGGCTTTAGAGGAGCAACGAACGTTTTCCTTGGGTAATATAAAGAGAAGACAACCGACTGTTAAAAAATATTTCAATAAGAGTGTCAAAGCTGTCAAATTTAAAGTCAATGAGAAGGTACTGCTGTGGGATTCAACTCATGCTGATAGAGGAAGACATTCAAAGTTTCAAAAATTATGGCTGGGTCCTTTCAAGATCGCTTTTGTCCTGGGTGAAAATTCTTACATTCTAAAGGATTTACAAGAGCGATTGTTTTCCTACACCACTAACGGTTCTCACTTAAAACATTATGTTGAGCCAACTTGAAGAGTTTAACGCTATTTGGATTGTTCTGTATTTTAGTAGTTTTCAATTCTGCTTTCACTTTAGTAGTTTTCATTTATGTTGTTTCATTTCTGTCATTTAATTTTTGCTTGCTCCAATTTTGTTGTTTCATTTCTGTTATGACATTCCTTGCTTTTTGTTCTTTTGATTTCAAATTTTGTCAAAAATAAAATGTTGGATCAGTTTTTCCACAATGACACTCCGACAAAGTATTGTTAATCAATAACAATCAAGCTTACACGGCTGTTATGATGTTCCCCCTGAAGGCATCTTTGAATTTGTTATCTGCTTTCACTGTTGTTTTATGAGATAGTTGGTTACATCCCACGTCTGCTTTCCATTTCTTCATCCATTTTGAGATTCAAAAGAGAAAGTTCAAAAAAAAATTCTCCTTGAAGTCAAGAGCAAATTTTAGTTGAATGATTATGCTTACAGCGATAAACCCCCTCATACTTAACACTTTCCATAAGTTATTCCCAAATTCCAGGTCATTTTTCCATTAAATATGCTCACTTCCCCCTGTTGCATAATCATTCTGATTTATATCTTCTTGATCTGATGTTACTTGGTCCGCAAAACTAGACACTCTGAGTTCTTAATATGTTGGAAACAGATTTCCCTGTGGAGTCGCCAATTTGTTGATGATTAAAATCACAACGATGAATTCTGTCGCAATTTAAACTATAGTAATAATATAATACTAGTAGGTGGGACCCCCTTGTAGGCTAGAGGCTCAAAGATAGACATATCACACATTTTTCTATTGCTATTTTGACGCTGCTTACAGAGTCCTACAAGGTTGACAATGCAGTCTTGGTTTCATTTGGACATAGTAACAGGGGGATGATGCATTTTATAGGATGTTTCTCCAATTCAAGGCATTATTTTTTATGTTATGATGGGCATGTATTTACAGTTGCTATGATTTAACCATGTCACGAATAATTGTTATCAACTACCTAGCCACATATATACAAGAGATATGTTAGTGACATCATAATCAAAACAAGGAAGAAAACCTATGAAGAAAAATCTTACAGGAAAGAAAGTTAAGTTTGAACTATGCTAAAAGGTTATATGCAAATGGAAAAGTAAAAGTGATGTTAGTGCTAATCCTAACTATTATACTATGGTTGGTTAGTGGCTATGTGGTTTTTATTAGATTTGATTTGGGCACATATAACATTGCAATACATATGATGTTTGGGTGGCGCATTGGGCAAGGTATATCATCGCAGATTTCAATTGTTTGGGCATTGAATACATGGTTAAATGAATTGGTGAATGTTTGGTTGTCTTGTACTTCCGAATTGAATAAGATAGGAGATGAAAGCGACGTGCAGTAAATGCATGTCACTCCATACTCCCCCCATCGGCTGTCACCCTAGCATTGTTCCTTGTTGCATTTTCGGTCTGTTGGTGGTTAAGCTCCACATTTAAAACTCTTGGGAATAATAAAGCTCAACCAGGTCGCCCTTTTAAGCTCTTTGTTACATGTATGGTTCTTTTTCACTCCATCCATGAATCATGCTCTGTGTATGAACAAACGATGGCTCAGTAATGCTTGGGTTTGTGTGTTCCTGAGAGTTTCAACTGTGTAAATATGTGATATTTCACTCTGTGATGACTGTAATTGTTTCAGAATACAAGTAAAAGAATTGGTTTTTGTTTAAGTTGTGCATTCACTGGTTTCTCTATCGGTTTCAAATCATAATGGGTATCTGAGGATAGTATTGAATGTGGTATATATCGCTCTGTATTAATGGTGAAGGGTTTTGCTCTGTGTATTATCGCCAGTTATTCCCTCACAGTCATGAGTGTAACCCTATCTAGTCCCATTAGGGTTGCCATTCGGTTGCTATGTATTTTCTTCATACTAGAGTTATGGTCATGGGCTCATTCTCATTGTCCTTTCACAAAGTATTCCAAGATCCAGTCTTGGGGTGTCGATAACATTAATATGTACTGTATGGTTGTGGGGTGATGCTAGTTACATCTCAGCGTTATGATATGTGCGCCCTCATTGATATTGTTGTCAAATGGGTCGACTCTTAAGGAAGTGAACATAGAGGTTATATCTCTGTGTGTTCTTTGAATAACTATCACAATTTAGTTAAACTTCACCTCTCCTCTGCAAGCGTAAAACACACTATGTGCACTGAATTTTTCTACCCTACCCATTGTTGCTCGCCTCGGTGGCTAAATATTGGTTCCATTGCTCAGGCTGGGAGTAATAAGGAGACCCTGTGGCTTACTACCATGTTTGTATCGAAAGGTATTTTACCTGTGGATGATGTGTCTCTGAATACCTCCAGTTCTCTGTGCTATTGTTAAATGAGCATGCTCTTGATTGTCTCCTTGTATTGATTTTCGATAGAGCACGATTTTAATCTCCAACTGTTCTTGCTCCTTCAGGCATCTTCTTGGTTGTCAAATTTTTGGTTTATCAGTGGAATGGTGATGGAGTTTTTCGTCGAGTCCCTATCTCATATTTCTATGATTAAATTGGTTGAAGAGTTGAAAATTGGGAACATGAAATTATATACAGTCGTGGGTTGTCTTCTTTTAACTCACTGTGTTTCTACAGTATGGTCTTGATTGGAATTGGAAACGCCTATGTTTTGCTAGGCCCAATCAAGGTTATATCTAATTGTGGAAATGGTGACTCTGTGTAATTGGTTATGTTTGGCCTGCATATATTATTGAATCATCGTGCAAATTATAAATGGGTACATCGACAGTGATGAGGCTCGGGTTTTATGTTGATTATGGTTTCGTTGCAAAATCTTATTGGTTGATATAATGGTGACTGTGTGTAATCGGGCAAGTTTTGGAAGTCTGTTCGTAATGAAAAGGGGACTTGTGTATATTTTAAATTTTTCCCGATTGTGAATTGGTAGGCAGTGGATGTTATTTTTATAGTGATTATTAAGGGATAGAGGTCAAGCGATATTGTTGTGCATTTTCTTTAAATTCTTAAAAAGGAAAGAAAATAAATTAAAGACCAACATGTTCTTAAACGGATCTGTTGAATGGAAAGTTTGTTTTGGTTATGGGTTATGGTTACACAGACTGTTATGAATTGAGGAATTCTGGGAGATTTAAATATTACAACAAACAATTTGATACACAGAAATGCTGGTGTGGTGTTGGTGTTTTTTGGATTGATTATAGTACATAGTTATGATTATTAATTACTTAATTTGTTTTATGAACAATATCCATTAACTCCCCTCCCATTCTCTTACTTTTTCGCACATTAGTAATTCCCTCACATTCCCATTTTCATTTTGCATGTCCTGTTCTTAAAATTAAATTATAATTAAATGGAAACTCTGCGTTATAACAATTAAAGGATGACACAAAGATGAGTTGCAGTTGATATGTTTTGTCATTATAATACAGTGGATTGTTTGATTCTTTGTTGAGTAGTAATCATGATCTATTTCCCTCCATTTTATCACTTTTCGCTCTATACAACCCTTAAGATATCCCATAACCCTTTTCACCCCCTGCTCAGTAACAAGTATTAAACAATTTTTATGGATTGGATTGCATGAGTCTGATGTGTTGCTGAGCCAAACTTTATTTCATATTTAAAAGAGATGTCATGTATGGTTTGTTTAAAGAAGCTAGTTGTTAATAAACGCTTCAAACAAGAATGAGCTTCTTCAGTAGAGGAAGCCATGGCCGGAATAACAAGGGAAGAGGAAATTGGAACAGGGGCCCTAGAAGGCCAAGGTTTTCGATACATTTTGATGCAGATCCACAATAGTTGAACCAACTCTTCCAAGCTGGATTTTTCAACTGGATTGGACAAGGGGTAGTCCAACCTAGGCCAAAAAGGCCTCCCTTCCAACCCCAACATGTCCCTGGTATCCCAGTTCCCCCACATGTCTCATTACAGCCTGAAGTCCCTGAAAAATGACAGATGGAAAGAGATTGTTCATCCAATAGTCTCACAACATCGTGGTTGGCCCAATTTGTATCTACCTACTCCTCCTCCACCGATTAACCCAATTGTCCAAGTTGCCTCTGGTCACTCACCTGTACAATATTCCTATGAAAGAAAGAGGCTCAAAACCGAAGCCCACCATGCACATGATAAAGGAAAAGATGTTGCTGCCCCCTCCTCTCCCTCAAGTGATTCCGCCAAATCCATTTCATCCCGCATGCACTTGAGAGATGTTTTCTCTCATGTTATTAGTGAGATAAGGCCTAGAGGCTCCACACAGCCTAAGGCTAATTCAGAGAAATCAAAGGGAGACAACAACAACAAAGGGAAAATTGCCTCCCAAAGTGGCAGATATGGTTTTTGAGTATATTTATTTATTGATTGTTGAGAACAGTTGACTACTGAAGTTTTTTGACAACACACTCTTTTTGGATGTTTTGGATATTATATATATATTTTTTGGACATGGTTTAAAATATCATTGATATTAATTTTTAAATTATGAGAACGATGATGGGAGTCACAAGGAGGGATGTGTTTGATTGATTGACTTGTTGTGTTTATTTTTGTTAAGAAACTAAAGGGAGTCACAAGGGGTCCCACCTACTAGTTATTATTTATTAAAGACCCTCATTATTATTATATTAATTCTTCCCCTAAACTAAAAGTTAGTTGAGTTTTAGTTAACTTAACTAAAAGAGGTAGTTTAACTACTTCAACTAATTTTGATTGCTTAAAGGCAAAAAGAGAAGGAGGAACAAGAGGAGAATAGAAGGAGAAAGCATACTAAGGTCCGCTCTTGAGTTTTATTGAAATAGTTCAATTTTCATTCATTCTTTAATTCATTGAAAGCCTAATTCCCTTTTATGACAGTAGGGTCCTATTGTAGACAACAAGATTCAAGGCTGAATTACATCGTTGTTCAGAGGTGTTGATTTATCTTTGATAGTCTGTGTAGACTTGTCTGTTTATGAATTAAATTTCATGAATGATAAAGGATATTGTGTAGAGTCGAGTGGGCATCAATCTGTGGCAAGCTGATCCAACTTTTAAAGTTTAGTTTTTTACTTTCTGTTAGAAGTCCCTTTGTATGGTTTTCATCGGGGACATCTAAGTTTGAGTTTGGTCAAAAATTCCTCAGAGATTTTTGTAAAGAGAACGATTCTTTTGATCTATTGGAATGAAATAAGCGTTTGCTATTCTATCTCGTCTGTGTTAAATTTTGACTTGGTATTTTTTCTTTTGTTTCCACATTTACTTTTGCATATATTTAGAAAATTACATAAAATGTTGAAATTTACATCAATCTTTTATTTATAAAAAAATCAGCCTAAGCCCTTGTAACCAATACTTGTAGATTAGGAAACCAATTTTGAGGCTATAAACATAGAGTAATATTCCCGTCTATCTTGGCTTAGCCAAGCAAGATATGAAAATGCTTGATTAAGATCATTTCATGTCTTTTCCTCGACACTTGTGAGGTGCTAAGAACAAAAGATCAGTGCCTTTGAATATAATAACTTGCCTCCCACCTCCCTTTTATTACCTATCTTCTGCCAGCCAACCATTCATCTCTGAAAATTAACGTTGAAGCTAACCCCAGTTCCTTTGTTGGGCTATGGAGTCTTTATTGAAACTTGAAATTGCACCTAAACCCCAGTGCCTTTGTTGGGATATGGAGTATTTATTCACACACAACTAACTAATCACATGCAAAAACAAAACAAAATCATTTGTGGTACTGATGTTTCCCTCATCCTCATCCTTAAAAAAAATAGTGTTTAAGGAAGTGCCCATTTACTAGGCCTCCGAAGATCTCTGTATCATCTAGATTGTCCAAGATAAATGTGTTATTGTTTAGAACCTCAACCACCTTAAAAGGGCCAAACCAGAGGTTATCGAACTTACCGTTCTTGGACCTGTCATCCCTTCTTACATCCCACCTCAAGACCAATTCACCTTATTGAAAGATCTCCTTCTTGGTTTTCTTGTCAAAGGTTGATTTGATATTGCCCTGGTAGGCTTCGTTCCTTTGATCCAGTACTTCTCTCTTTTGTTGAACCTCTATAATATGGAAGATTCTCCTTTGGATGTCATTTGGCTCCTCAATCTCTTCCTGTAAGAATTTTAGGACTGGTATACCAAGCTGGGTGTGAAAAACAATGTCCACATCATAGACAAGATGAAATGGTGAGGTTACCAAAGACTTCTTGGTGCTAATTCTGTTGGCCCACAAAGCATATTTGAGTTTAGAGTCCCAAGATTTCTTGTTTTCGATCAACAACTTCTTGATAATCATGATGAGAGTTTTGTTTGATGACTCTGCCAGACCATTCCCCTGAGGGTAATAGGGCGTGGAATGTGTCAAGGAAATGTTATGACTTCCACAAAAGTCAATCATGGCTTTGGAATTGAATTCTTGGGCATTGTCTATTATAAGGTTGATGGGGCAGCCGAATCTCGCAAAAATATTGGTTTCCAGGAAATTCATGATCACCTTGTCAGTGGCATTCCTGGTGGGCACAATCTCGATCCACTTGGTGAAATAGTCAGTGGCAGTGAGAATCCACTTGTGTTTCCCACTGGAGGGTGGATGTATCTTGCATATGAAGTCTAACCCCCATTGTTGAAATGGACCACTGGCAGTGATAGGTTTTAGGGTTAGTGATAGTAACCTCTGTTTTTTCTGCAAATTTTTGACATTCATTGCAGGTCCTAACAGTAGTAAATATATCAGAGAAAAGGGTGGGCCAATAGTACCCTGCCCTTAAGATCTTGAGAGATGTGGCCTTCCAATGCTGATGTCCTCCACATACTCCTCTATGCATTTCTATTGTGACTTGTTTGGCTTCATTTTCATCAAGGCATTTTAACAGGATGCCAACAGGATCCCTCCAATACAAGTTCTGGTTTGAGATGCATAATTTTATAGCCTTCAATTTGAGGGACATGGCCTTCATATTCTTCATATCTAGTGGACATTCAATATGTTGTAGAAAATAAATGATGTTTCTATACCAAGGTGAAGAGGAGTAATTTTCAAATACCTGCATGTTGTCTTGTCCATGCCGTATGATGGGTGCATCTGATTGGGTGAAGATTTGATGTAATTATAGCTCGTTACAGTTTGATTCTGATAACAACTTGGCAATTCCTTGTCCCTTGATCAACTTGGTGGGTTTTATGTGCAGGTCATACTCCAATAGTTTGACAATCCACTTCCCTATTTTCCCCTCACTGTCTGGCTAGACCAGAATCTCTTTGACACTGCTGCTAGGAACAAAGGTTGTTATGCTAGACTATAACACATATACCATGAAGGACTTGAGTG
>SNQJ01S0096540.1:38758-53165 GCA_010110895.2 Picea sitchensis | reverse complement strand
AGATGAAATGAGGTTACCCATTTTCAGAGGAGATGGATTTGAGGATCCCGATCAACACTAGTTCTTATGCGAAGCTGTATGGAGCATTAAGTAAGTCACCAACGAAGTTGTTAAGAGAGATCAGTTCAGTACTTCCTTGAGGGATTGCGCACTGAGTTGGTATATGAAGTTTGCTTCAGGACCTAGACAACCTGAGCCGCTGAATGGCATTAAGACTGTGTTGAGTGCAGAATTCAGGAAGCCTAAGTCATAGTCATAGTGTATTAAATAATTGAAGGAGATCAAGCATAAGGTAACTGAACCTGTTTGGGAGTTTGATCAGAGGTTTAAGACCCTGACAGACCATTTGAATTTTTAGATACCAGATGAACATAATAAAGAATGGTTCATTGCTACTCTCCTGCCACATATCAAAGTTCATTTGATGCAACAGAAAATCGCTTCGTAGATTAAATCTTTGGAGATTTCTATGAAACTAGAAGCAACCCCTCTAGGAGAATCCAGTCCAGGTATGAGCCAGATTTTAAATTAGTTAACTAGTTTATCTTTACAGGTGGAGGATATGAATAAAGATAAAGGAAAAGAGAAAAGAGAAGATATCTGGTGTATCAGATGCAAATAAGAGGGCCATAAGAAAGAGAATTGTCCCATATTCCATGCATACTTGGCTTCTGGAGCACCTAACCCATTGAAGCAGGCTATTGTACCCTGGTGCGAGGTATGTAGAACTAGACATCATCCCGGTGAATGTTATTATATGCAAAAATATGTCCATACACCTAACAATATTTACTGCACATTCTGTAAATCTGTGGGGCATGATGAGATGGATTGTAGGCCTTCTGATCTCATGCACGAAAGATCAAAGGATACATATATAATTCAAGGAAAAGTACAAAAAGAAGGAACAATGCGCAATTCAACTCCCCAGGAAGAGGAAACTTCAACCCTCCTAGAGGATTCAGAGGAAGAGGATGAGGAGGAGGTATGGACCGAGGTCGAGGTTAGATTATTATCTATAACTGTGCACAACCAAGACATTTGGCAAGGGATTGTCAGAACCCTTGTACCACTTGCAACTACTGTAACTTGTTTTATCATGTCATCAAAGATTACCCTGTATTTTTGGCCAAACTCCAAGAGATACGAGGAGGAAACCAACAAGTCCAATTAATATCAGCAAAACCTCACGGTGAGGACCCTAGAGTTGTTGTTATTACTAAAGGAGGCGTTGTTACATGAGAATATAGGGTGACTTCAGGAAAGACTATAGAAGGATCAGGGATCAAAAGAGCTGCAGAGAAGGCACAATTGTTTGATCTAAGGAGAGAGAGGCATACTTTCGAAGAAGCAATGAAAGAATTTGTAGGAGAACAAGCTTCTTCATCTAGGGCACAACCATAAGTAAAGGAATGTGAAATGCCACCAACATTTGATCATTCTATCTTAGCTAAACAAGGAAAAGAGGTAATCAAGCTCATGGACTTCTTATACACTTGTATCAATTTGATTAAAGATGAAAAAGTTGTGCAAGAGCTACAACACCTGGTAAGACAGTATGAAATTGGAAGAATAGATCCTATGCTGAGTAGAGTTGTGAATCAAGCATCTAGGAAGAGAAGGACAAACAAGGAATTACACCTTAGTGCTCAGATTGGAGACTACGACGTGGACTATGTGGTCCTCGACTTAGGATCAGAAGTAAATGTTATGATGAAGCAGACTTGGGCATTGATGGGAAAACCTAGATTTATTTACTCTCCTATTAGACTTAGGATGGCTAATCAGCAGGCGGTGAGCCCCTTTGGAAGACTAGAGCATGTCCCTGTAGACATCGACGGGGTAAGGACATTTGCAGACTTCAAAGTGATTGAGAATGTTGATGATAACTATCCTTATCCTGCCCCGTTAAGAATTGACTGGGATTTCAACAATTCGATTGTTGTTGACCTAAAGAAGAGAAGAATGACATTAGAAGGTAATGGCCTTAAAGTCTTTGCACCTCTGGACCCGGACGAAGTTCACAGATAAACAGAACCCATCAGGGAAGAAGACCGTGCATATGAGCTAGAGAACATATATAATCTATCAGCAAGACAACACGATTACATTAATCCTACATCAGATGGAAATCTAAGTCGACGAAGTGAAAGTGCATGTTCATCAAATTTAGAGGAAGCATTGGAAAACTGACAAAACAAAATGTATGAAGTCTTTGCGTGGAGATGTGCCAGATTGACCAGAGTAGTTCGTTGGATTGGCATAGAAGCAAGTAATCTTCCAACATTTGATGGCTTGAATCATTTAGAGACATTTC
Organism: Picea sitchensis; assembly: GCA_010110895.2. Taxonomy (NCBI): domain Eukaryota; kingdom Viridiplantae; phylum Streptophyta; class Pinopsida; order Pinales; family Pinaceae; genus Picea; species Picea sitchensis. The sequence goes on along the minus strand of SNQJ01S0096540.1, from coordinate 50,848 downwards.
TAGTTGAATTTGAAAAAATTGTACCGATACAATAGAGGATGTTGGCACTGGATGAAGCCTTGAAAGCTACACTAGCTAGATGGTGGGGAACACATAAAAAGACTATCGTGGAGTGGGTACAATGTCGCACCTTATTGACAGTGCACTTTTCAGGCCAAGCTGAAGGATGCAAAGTTCGTTACACAGGTCAGAGATGTCCTAAGGACCATGTGCGAAGTTGTGAGGAAGCTTGGAGCAACAATCCTAAAGAACAGTGGGTGCATAAGTTCATTATCACCTTGGACACTATGCCTATCAACTTGTATCTTCAAGAAGAACCACGCTTCGTCACCACAGATTGGTATGGTATGACTCAGAACTTTATAGCTACATTTTTATTTGAAAGTCAGTACCCCACAATAGATCAGGCTTTACAAATCATAAGACAAAAGGTCCTTGAGGAGGCACCTAACCCTCCTCTTGACCAAGAAAAAGATGAATGGACTGTGCCTCTTCAGTAGTTACAAGAATGCTACAATATTAATGCCGACGAGGATGATGAACCAAGGGATGTAAACATTTTAGAAACTGAAGGACAAAGAGACATAGAAGGGCCTGGGATTGAATTACCTTTCGTTGGGAAACTTATTAAAATTAAGAAGGTTAACATTAGAACAGAGAAAACACCTAAGTTAGCAAATGTGGAAGACTATTGGGATGATGCTACAATTAGGAAGATTATGGAATTATTGCATGAATATCAGGACTTGTTTCCAACCAAGTTCATAGACATGAAGGACATTAAAGGGCCCATGGGAGAAATGAAGATCCCTTTGAGAGCAGATGCAAGACCTATCTAGCAGAGACCTTACAGACTGAATCCCAAGTACAAGCAAAAAGTTATGATTGAATTAGATAGAATGTTGGAAGCATGAATCATATAACCAATTGAGGAATTTGAATGGATTAGCCTTATGGTGGTCCAGGATAAGAAGTCAGGAGAAATCAGAATCTGTGTATATCTAAGGAAGCCAAACGATGCATGTCTACACAATTCATTCCCTACACCTTTTACTGATGAGGTTCTAGATAATGTAGGAGGACATGAGGTCTACTCATTCACAAATGGATTTTTAGGATATCACCCGATCTGAATTGCTAAGGAAGATTGACATAAGACCACATCTACAACATAATGGGGTTCTTTTCAGTACACTGTGATGCCTTTTGGCTTGAATAATGCACCAACCATCTTCTCCAGGGTGGTGGTCGAAGCATTTAAGGACTTTTTACACAAGTTCTTGGAAGCATACTTTGATGATTGGACTGTCTTTAGCCTAATGAAATATCTTATTGAATGCTTGAGATTGATGTTAGATAAGTGCAGGCAATGCCAGATTGCCCTGAATTTGAAAAAGTGCATTTTCTTTTCACCCTTTGGAGTGTTGCTAGGGCATATTGTGTGTAAGTAGGGATTGTTGGTATATCCTTCCAAGGTTGCTATCATTGTCGATCTACCCCCATCTACTTCGGTTAGACAACTACGCACTGCACTGGGACACACTGTATACTATAGGAAGTTTATTAAGGGTTATGTACAGATAAAAACACCCATGGAGAAGCTATTAAAGAAAGATAATAATTTCCAATGGACAGAAGAATGCCAATAGAGCTTCGACACACTAAAGAAGAAAATGGTTACCGTGCCTATCTTGTTTTTTCCAGATTGGAGTAAGGAGTTCAATGTTCATGTTGATGCTTCGTCTATTGCATTAGGAGCAGTCTTGGCACAACCAGGTGCAGGAGACATTGACCACCCTATAGCCTTTGCTAGCAGGAAGCTTTCCACAGCTGAAAAGAATTATACTACCACTGAACGAGAAGGCTTGGCTATGGTATATGCGTTGCAGAATTTTCGACACTATTTGCTGTGAGGACATTTTAAGATGTTCACTGATCATTCTGCATTGAAATACTTAGTCAACAAGCCAATGTTGGGGGGAAGAATATGTAGATGGATACTATTATTCTAGGAGTATGACTTTGAGATTGTGGTCATGCTAGAAAGAATGAATAAGGGACCCGACCACTTATCTAGGCTAGAACATGGAGACGAACCTACCAGTCTAGAGGATACACTACCAGATGCATAGTTATTGGCCATCAGAAAATTCGATGATCACTTCACCGAGATAGTTCAGTTCCTTTCCACAGGAATGGCACCTCGTGAGTACACAAACATTTAGAAGAAACAGTTGGTAGTTCACGCTGCTGACTTTCAACTTATAGCTGGACAGTTATATAAGATGGGACCAGATGAGATCCTGAGCAGATGTATTATGGAGGAATAAAGATCATTGATTCTTGAAGAAGCACATGAAGGCATCGTAGGAGGACACTATGCAACGAAAGCAACAATGAAGAAGATTCTCAGAGCTGGCCTCTGGTGGCCTACTTTACATAAGGATGCTAAGGAATACTACAAAGCCTGCGATGTGTGTCAAAGAGTAGGGAAGCCTTCTAGAAGGGATGAGATGCCTTTAGCACCACAATTAACATTACAAGTATTTGAGAAATGGGCTATTGACTTTGTGGGACCTATCAACCCACTAGGAAAGCGCAAAGGAGCTAGATACATTATCACTGCTACAAAGTATTTGACCAGATGGGCAGAAGAAAGAGAAGTTAAGGACTGTAGTACAACTACAACTGAGCAGTTCATCTTTGAGGATATTATAACCGGATTTGGGTACTCGAAGATCCTCATGAGTGATCAAGGCATACACTTCATCAACAAAACTATTGAATCCTTGACTCAGGAGTTCGAAGTTCACCATCAGAATATCACACCATACCACCCACAAGCGAATGGTACAGTCGAAGATTTCAATAAGATCTTGGAGACAATGCTGACTAAGATTTGCAGTTCTAACAAAGATGATTGGGATTTAAGAATTCCAGTAGTGTTATGGGATTACAAAAACACTTGCAAAAATTTAACAACACAGACCCCATTCAAGTTAGTTTACGGCTTGGAAGCAATAGTACCTATGGAATACTTGGTTCCTAGTTTAAGAATCGCAGCATTCATAGGCATGGATGACATCGACGTTGTTCAAGACAGGCTTGCGTAGTTTCTGGGATTGAAGGAAGATAGGTTTATTGAGGGATTTCATCAACAGGTACAAATGGACCGAGAGAAGGCTTACCATGACAGACATATCAAGAAGAAAGCATTTAAGCAAGGATATTTGGTATTGTTATATGAAATCAAGTTCATGAAGCATCTAGGGAAGTTCAGGACACATTGGCTAGGGACATTCGAGGTTTCCTATGTTACATAAGGAGGACCTACGCAGTTGAAGACCCTTAATGGAGAATGAAAATAAGGCTTGGTAAATGGGAGCCGGTTGAAGTTGTATTGGGACAATCAACTGCCTCGCATCTCTCAGTAAAATCAAAGGAATAAGGGTCTAGGTACCATGTGCAGTTGGAACTGGGTACCAGACACAGAAAAGATAGTTTGCACAAGATAGGGAGGGACAAAGCAAGAAGCACAGGCTGCTTCACACAATATGCAGTTGAATTGATATAGAAGGTTTAGTATTGCAATGACTCGGGACGAGTCACATATGAGTGTTGGGGGCCTGTTGGCCCTTGGTTATGTAAGGAAGCAAAAATTAAGAAAGAAAGGCGAAGTATGAATTGCGTGGAAGGCACATAAACCGAGTAGGGGTCGAAGTGGCAGAAAATAAATAGTGAAGTAAAGGAAAGCTAGCCATTGGAAGATAAGATCAAGGAAGATAAAGCATCAAAGAAGACGGTCCGTGGACAAATCAACAAGCGGAAAAAGACACCAACGAGTGTGTTGGAGCACCTCACGGAAAAGAAGGAGGAACATGCTGGCGAAGCCTTGAAAACACAGGTCAAGTGGACCTCGGGTTTTGGCACCTAGGGTTTTGACACCTAGAATTCGATCTAAGGTTGTCTGAGAGTCATGTAATGTATAAATAAAGGTTTAGAAGACCTGGAAGGGGATTCGTTCATATTATTATTGTCGTTGTTCATTAGTTAGTGTTGATTGTTGTTCATGGTTGATTATTGTTGTTGTTGAGAGCAATATTGAGTCTGTATTCTAGATATTCAACTAGGTACGAAGATCAACCCTGCAGTTGGGTGCCCAGGAGGGGGAGAGAAAGAGAGAGAAAGATCTGCAGCTAAGTGCGCAGATAGAACTATATGTTTTCATCTAATATATCAAGAAACATAGTTCTGTGGATGTAGCCCTAGGGAGAGGGTGAACCACGTATATCTTATTGTCTTTGTGGTTGATGTTGTGTTTTTTGTCATCTGATATATTGCTACTGCATTGTTGTGTTAGATCAGAGATATAACTCATGAAGTAAGCTTAAGAGTGGTATAGAATATCTAGATTGTTTTGCGTTGTGTTTTGGAATCACTTTGCATTTCCTATGGTTGTAGACACCTGTGTCCTGCAACCCCCTATTGCTACTTCATGTGAGACTACATATGCTTTGCAGGTGTTGCTGAAAGGGCCAATAGTTAGGGCTTGTTGGTTGCACTATTAGAGTTGAACCCTGGGTTTGCCCTGTGCCAACAGGTTGTAATAATAAAAAATCTTCACCAAGCATTAGTTGTTTTCATAGGTTGCATATCAATGAAGACAAGTTATACAATAGCCGAAGGAAATGAAATGTACTTTGCACAAATAAAAAACTGCATTCAAGATAAGATAAAAACACATGAAGATTTGAACGAAACATTCTCATCAAGAGTATATTCACCAGGTAGAGAGCTTTAATCCATGCATGGAACGGGTCCAACCAATATTATGTATTGTTATCCTTTCCCAAAAATAGAACCCTCAAAACATATAGAAACTACATATTATGAGAGTTGCAGAGGCTCTCATCCATCTAGGACTGAGACTTAACTCTACATTAACAATTGTAGAATGACTAATTAACTTGACTAAAACACTGTTGGAGTACAACAATGTATGCTTCACACTTGACTTAATAAAAAGGAGTGGTTCTTATCACACATAGAAGACCACTTATTGTGATTTAAACTAAAAAGAGTCTTGAACTGAAACATTAAAGATTACCACTAGCGATGAAACTAGACTAATGCATGCGCTGGAATGAACTGGGTGGCAGAAAAAGACTAGGAGCGACAAAACTGATTTTTGTAATGAGAACTGGCATGCATGCACACTATTTAAGGCCACTGGAGGATAGCTGGTTGTATTTGGCAACTTCTTCACATTATTTGTTTGAGGAAGAGATAGGTCTCCTGGTGTTTTTCCTGGAGTCTTTGACATTCCCATTTTCTCTGTGATGGACTGGTCGCGGTCTTCTACAATTCTGCTTCTCCTCATGACTTTCCCTTGACGATTTGGCTTAACGCCCAATTGGTTGGCACACATTTCTCTTGAATTAGACGTGGTAAAGGCACATGATTGCGGAAGTTGTCGAAGGCGGTTTGGGCCCACACCGCTCCCACCCCCGCAATCCACCACAAGTTGCCACGTACCTCTCCAACAATACCATGGTTTCGATTGCGAGATCGCTCAAGGATGTTAACGTTCAAGCATTTTCTATCCCCACAATGAAGTGTGGCCATCAATCTTGTCGCAATATGTGATCTGGGTAACCCTGCTACTTTAGCACCCCTGTTAAAGTTCTATCCGCCTGCCATATTAGAACTCCCCTATTTGATTTAGCGATGGAACAAATTTCTTAGATCTTGGGAGATTTTGAACGCTGAGCATGGATATCTCCCGAAGGGACGTGGCAGTCTCTCGTGACTTTGGCACTTCGAAGTTCAGGATCTTTTGAATGCAAAGTTTGTATAACTCCCAGAGTATTACGAGCCCAGAGTGATGTGGCGGCCTAAAATGGATGCCATGTGTCCTAATGTATGAGTGCCATGTGTCTCAGGCGAATGAGTCCGATGTGTCTTCAACACTTCGGGCTTCGAGAGTTTATGAATGTTGTGCTTGGAAATCCCTCGAAGGACGATCTCTCGAATCTGACATGGCGGCCTGATGTTTGATTCCTGACGTGTCATGGAAAGAAGGGTGACATTTGTCACTCGAAATAGCATGGATGACAGACACAAATATGCCTTAAATGAGTGCCACATGTCTCAACAGATGAGAGCCATGTGTTAGCGCTAGATGAACGCCACGTGTCTTTGGCTCTTTGGGAGTGACGTGGTGACCCGAAGTCATATCGTCGATGTGTCAGGAAAAGAAAGGGACACATGTCATCTGGAAATAGCATGGATGATGCCATCGAAGGGCCTGAGATGAGCGCCACGTGTCATGATTGATGAGTGCCATGTGCTTAGACACCTCGACGTTCAGGAGTTTCGACGATTTCAGCCTATGCTAAGTTGAAAAACACTCGTGGAGCGATAGGGCCCAAAGCAATGTGGCAGCATGATGTCACTTCGAGAATTTGACTCTTCGGGACTTCAGGATGTAAAGCATGGAAATCTCCTGAAGCAGTACGAGACCAGTTGACGTGGAAATCTCTCGTCACTTCAGGACTTCGAGCTTCGGGAGCTCGGTATGTAAAGTATGGAAATCTCCCAAAGTAACTTTCTCCCGATGACGTGGCAGTCTCTCGTCACTTCGGGACTTGGGGCTTCGGGAGCTCGGGATGTAAAGCATGGAAATATCCCAAGTAACTTTCTCCCGGTTGACATGGCAGTCTCTCGTCACTTCGGGACTTCGGGCTTTGGTAGCTCAGAATGTAAAGCATGGAAAAATCTCTAAGTATTACGGGCCCGATTGACGTGGCATTCTCTCATCACTCCGGGACTTCAACTCTTCGGGACTTTTGTCTGTTCGTTAATCCTTGCGTGATTTCGACGCTCCGAATGCATGAAAACCATCGATCTGGGCTGTACATGGGATATTCACCATTGAAAATTGAACCTGTCTGCTTTGCTTGTATTACAAGCTCGAAATGGACTGCTCTGAATGCTGCATTTTTCTCATGGTTTTTCCCTATGCATACAACATACTTGACAAACCTACTGTAAGCTCAATTAAAGGCAAACAAGATGACAAGTGATTCAGACCAAATCATGATATGTGTTTATCTTTCAAGAAAAACAGAAAAACTCTGTGCAGAGAATCAATCAAGCAGGCCAAAAAGGAAAACCATGTTAATGAATAGCTGGGAAACTGACTTTATCAACCAGAAGATGAAAAATTCGAGGAAGGAATAGGGAAATGAAAGAGGAGAGGCAAGGTTGCAGACCTATGTTACAACAACAACGATGGCACTGGGTTCTAAATGAATGATTTGTCTCCCTTTTTCTGGTTCTGAATCAGAGTCAGAGCTTGCATCTGATTCAAAGGCTTTCACCTCGGCCACCAATGACTTCTTTGAGTGGCATTCAACAATGTTATTTCAGGGGATCTTATGGAATTCACATCATTTCCCAGTGTCTTTCTTTGTCTTCCCATTGTCCTTCTTTGTTTGCGATTTGGACTGATTGTCTTGAGGCTACCCATCCTTGCTTGGCGCTTTGTTTTGTGGGTTGGGGCCACATTTTCCCTACTTCTGCTATGAGGGGTTTGCAGACCCAAACTGTCGCGACTTCTATTTAAGCTTCTACTTGATTTTGACAACATATTGATAGGCCACGCCCAAGGATGAAATGTCTAGAAGCTCCATTTATGTCTAGATGTATCTATGCAGATCGCCGAAGTACTTGAGCACCAGATGTCACTCATATTCTTTGATACCCAACTTGATGCGCAAGGTGTGGAAGACATTAGTGAACTTTGACACTGTTTGGTCCCTTTCCTATTGCAGTGTGGTCCATCTTGTTTGTAAGTCTACATAACTTCCAACATGGTAGTATTGTTCCTTAATAACATCCCTGAAGGAACCCCAAGTGGGTGAAACTGCAAATAATGTAGATCCCTCTGTTTCCTTTTACTCACAAAAAGTATCCCACCAATCTTTGACACGGGGGACGACCTTGAGGAGCACACATGTAATATTTCAATTGAAAAAGTTGTGGAAAAAAAAATACTCTTCTAGGAGGTTTAACCATTTATCTACAACATCCACATCTATTTGACCTTCAAATATAGGAATATCAAAATTGATATGTACCTTGAAGGGGGTGGAAACTATGCTTGAAGTAGATGCATCACTTGTCGACAGTCGTCGAAGGATTTGTGCAAAGTTGTCCATCATCTCGTTCCTCTGTCGCTTGAGGGCTTCCTTGAGAAAAAATTTGACAGGATCTATTGCCAAGTCATATTTCTTTTCTCCCTCCATGGAAGGTTGTTTGGGTGTTCAAGAGTAGTTGTCCTCGAGAGAAACAAGCTCGAGACCCAACTCTATGTACCTTGACCTTGTCGGGGACATGCACTAAAAATGACAAGGAGGAGACTGATCTGATACCACTAATCCGAATTTATGAGCAAAATGAAATGAAAACACAAATCTATAATATTCACACAGAGACACAATGAATAATAATAGAGATACAATAAATCTTGACTTCTATTAAATAAGAAATATGTTGAAACTGTATAATGCAGACTGAAACAAGCTTGCTAGAATGGTGGTCGCTTATCTATGAGAAGAGAAATGACAGCTATGCTCATTCGCAAGAATATGAGTACAATGAGGATCCAAAGGAATTTTTACATCAATCATGAATGCAAAAATCCTATACATTCGAAAACCTAACCCTAAGAGATGAAGCGCAAAAAGTCATGTGGGCCCCATTGGGTTAAGTTGGTACATCAACATCTCGGGGTCGTAACTTTTTCATACGATCTCTGTTTTAGGCGCATGATAGCCCATTGGAAAGGTCTATCCGAGGAATACACATTATTCCGTCACACTCTAAATTTCTAAATATTGTGACTTTGGCAAGACCCAAAAAGCGTTGTTTAGGTCCTCAAAACGACCTCAGAATTTTAAGACCCGAAAATCTAGAAAAAACTACCAAGATGAAAACTGAAAATGCCAAGATGAAATCTGTATCTGAGCCAGTTGGAATAGGTGGGTGGCCACCGATATCCACTTGCATCAATGTGTGTTTGGATTTTGTCTACGTATTTGGGCTTATGGTTGTTCAGTGTTCTTTCCAATGGGTCGGGGCATGGGAAGACTATTCCCAATCCCCATGCTCTATTCATTTGCGTTATTCTTGCGAGGAGTTTTAGCACCCCAAGTTCCAGGTTCAGACATTCCTTTAGTTGGTTTCTGGGAGCTTCATATAGTTTTCTCTAGCCCCAAGTTTCACATTCAAACATTCCTTTAGTTGGTTTTTGGGAGCTTCATATAGGTTTCTCCATAACCTAAATTCTTGGATCTAGTCTCGATTTATGCTTCAAAATTTCAACCTTAACCTCAGGCTCTGCCTAGCAAATATGGAATTGGTCTTCTTAATTATTAGGTGTTATTTTTTACAAGAGTTGATACTCAACATTCTCAAGACTTGTTTTTCAATTTTAATTTATTTCAACTTGGGTATAATTCACTAGGGCCCTACTCTCATGTCCACATTTCTTGTTATTGTGGACTCTAGAGGTCTCTTTGAAATCCACATGATTATAAGAAGGAATGAAGAGACTCTATAAAGAAATGACATAGCTCTCGATTCATTTTATATCAATATTCATGACAATGAGAAACAATGTCAAGCACACAATGCAAGAATTATGAATCTTTTGGGTGAGCAAAGACCAAAAAAAATGGAGTTTGAGGCAAAGTGTGGTATGTAGAGAGATCTAGTCCTGAATATGCACAATGATTCACAATCAATAGCTTATTTTTTTTTGTAAGTGAGTGTATGGATCTATATTAATGAAGATAATATGATACAAAAGGTGGGCCTCTTGGTCTGCTTGGAAGGAAACCAGGCCAGGGGGTCCCTGGTTGCGCAAGTTGTAATTAGCGAGGGATGGTTCTGGTCTGCCACCAAGGGAAACCAAACCAGACCTTCCAAGTTCAGTTGGAGAAAAGAGCATATATATAAAGTAAGAGACTAAAAACACCCTCCTAAACCAGAGAGAGAAACATATATGCACTAACCTGACTAGGCTTGACATGATTGCCTATAGACTAACAATTCATTAATCCAGAATGATGAAGTGTTTCTGCACCTCGAGGTGCTCCTTCCCACCAGCCGCTTGGCTCTTGTTATCTTCCTTCTGTGAAGTCGTGCAAGTCTTCCTGATTTGAGCTGGTGCACCGTGTCCATCGGCGGGCGTGATGTCCATGTGATGTACATAACGTAGGTAGAGGTGGAATTGGGCAGCCAAACGCTCCATCTTGCTTTTCTAGTCCTTCTCTACCTCTACTAACATTTTGGTAATAGTTTCCAAACTGTCGAAGCGACGCAAGATCTTGTCCAACATTGTCTTGTTTTCCTTGTTCTCCTCCTGCATGGCTTCTTCACTCTCTGAAATTACTTTTCTGATCATCATCTTAGTTATCCATGCCATCTCCACCATTTTGTGGAAGAGGGTTTCCCTGGTTTGCGTGGCCCCCAGAGTAGTTACCCAGTCTGCTTCTTGTACCAATGCATCTCGCGCTTTACCTTTTCACTTGTTCTTTAATTCCTTCTCCCACTGGGTGATGGTTCCCTTCCCCTTTGACACAACCCAAGTTTGGAAGGTGCCCTTCGCATCTTTCGCAGCCTGTTCCATTCTTGTTTGCTGCCTTAGACTGTTCGAGACTTCCTTCCCAGGGGGTTTCCTTTTCCTGTGCATTTGCTTTAGACGCACCATCCTACTCTGTGTGCTATAGCTCTTGTGCTGGTTACTCAGCTTGTGCCTCACTTCCCAGGTATTCTTCCTGTCCCTCCCCTGGACTCTGTGAAAATCCCTACTGTTGCGCTCCTTCTGATTGCATCTATTGTTGCTGTCCCTCTTCTTATTGACCTTTCCCCACTGCGAGCCCATCCTTTCAATATTGGCTTGCTCGTGGTGATGTGCGCTTCCGTCAATTTTCCTGTTAAGGCTCGGATGGTCATGATGGGTCATCCTTTGTCCCTTTGCGGTTACTGCCCTTTCTCGCTTGTGATCCGGTTGTGCCGCTCTTTGTACCTATACCTGTCCTGGTGGGTCTATCCGGCTTATCATCTGCCCCACATTCCTTACATCATTTGTTGCATGCGACTTGTTGTCTGGGTTTTCACTCGTGCTTTCCCCATGCCTCTTACTGGCATATTGGCCTTGCTTCCATTTGTTCGTCTGCTGCTTATTATAATCTTGCATGATGATTAGTGTCACAGTATTGAGCAATCCTATCCTGCCTGGGGTCTGTGTACCTTGGATGGGGCCTCATGATATCCTCCTTGATGTGTCCTTCCATGCTTAACCCACCTTGACGATCTTTTGCTGCAAGGTGGTTGTACTCTGTTATGAGTTTCCCATCCAGAATGTTGATCCAGGTGTCATCTAGTTTCAGGCCTTCCTTGACGACCCCCTCGTTGGGGAGCCTGTCCGCTAGCGCATTCGCTGACCTGTGCATCCAGCGCAACTCCACTATGTTCAGAGTTCTCAAATGTTCCTGGATTTTCTGTAGGGAGTGTGCAAGGCACCAATGGCGTTGAACCTTTCCCACTCCGGTGCCATTTTGGAGTCTTTTCGCCGTGTTGATAACCAGGGTGGAGTCACCTTCCATGATGATGTTTGTCATCCTTTTGCGACTTAGGATTTCTAGGCCAAGTTCCAGGGCTCCAAATTATGTCGCGTTATTGGTTGACTTTCCCATGCTTCGAACGTACAGTCAAATGATATTGCCGCCACTATCTCTGATCACGCTGCCTGCCCTTGCCACTCCTGGATTTCCTTTTGCTGCCCCGTCAAAGTTCACTTTGAGGAACCCTGATGGAAGGGGAGTCCAATTTCGGGCTCTTATCTGGAGTTATGGGTTGCGTCCTATAGTTAGGCTGTTGCGCCAATTTTTTAGTTGGAAGAGGTCCAAGATCCGAGAGTCTTGGTCTGTGAGTTGCACTTTCTCCATCTTGCAGTTGCGACTCTGCACCATTTCTCTTATTTGAGAGACTATTGTATCCTTTATCCTCTCTACCGATATG
>SNQJ01S0096540.1:21587-38708 GCA_010110895.2 Picea sitchensis | reverse complement strand
TGATCCGGTTGTGCCGCTCTTTGTACCTATACCTGTCCTGGTGGGTCTATCCGGCTTATCATCTGCCCCACATTCCTTACATCATTTGTTGCATGCGACTTGTTGTCTGGGTTTTCACTCGTGCTTTCCCCATGCCTCTTACTGGCATATTGGCCTTGCTTCCATTTGTTCGTCTTCTGCTTATTATAATCTTGCATGATGATTAGTGTCACAGTATTGAGCAATCCTATCCTGCCTGGGGTCTGTGTACCTTGGCTGGGGCCTTGTGATATCCTCCTCGATGTGTCCTTCCATGCTTAACCCACCTTGACGATCTTTTGCTGCAAGGTGGTTGTACTCTGTTATGAGTTTCCCATCCAGAATGTTGATCCAGGTGTCATCTAGTTTCAGGCCTTCCTTGACGACCCCCTCGTTGGCGAGCTTGTCCGCTAGCGCATTCGCTGACCTGTGCATCCAGCGCAACTCCACTATGTTCATAATTCTCAAATGTTCCTGGATTTTCTGTAGGGAGTGTGCAAGGCACGAATGGCATTGAACCTTTCCCACTCCGGTGCCATTTTGGAGTCTTTTCGCCGTGTTGATAACCAGGGTAGAGTCACCTTCCATGATGATGTTTGTCATCCTTTTGCGACTTAGGATTTCGAGGCCAAGTTCCAGGGCTCCAAATTATGTCGCGTTATTGGTTGACTTTCCCATGCTTCGAACGTACAGTCAAATGATATTTCCGCCACTATCTCTGATCACGCTGCCTGCCCTTGCCACTCCTGGATTTCCTTTTGCTGCCCCGTCAAAGTTCACTTTGAGGAACCCTGATGGAAGGGGAGTCCAATTTCGGGCTCTTATCTAGAGTTATGGGTTGCGTCCTATAGTTAGGCTGTTGCGCCAATTTTTTAGTTGGAAGAGGTCCAAGATCCGAGAGTCTTGGTCTGTGAGTTGCACTTTCTCCATCTTGCAGTTGCGACTCTGCACCATTTCTCTTATTTGAGAGACTATTGTATCCTTTATCCTCTCTACCGATATGCTTTCGTTCTTGAAGATGCACCTGTTCCATTCTTTCCAGATTGCCCAGATGATCATCCCCGGCGTTAGAGTCCAACAGAGTTTCACCATTTCATTTTCACTATAACCCTCATTCGAGTTGTTGATGGTTGCGCTGATGTTCCCCCAGATCCTATTGGATTGGCGGAAGATGCCTGCTGCCCAATCCCAATTCTCTATTATATAACTACATTCATCGAGGAGGTGGTTAGTTGTTTCCTCCTTGTCTTGACATAGATGGCAGCGAGAGGGCCCTATGAAACCCCTTTTCATGAGGTTCTCCCAAGTTAGAATTCGGTTGTGTAGAACAAATCATTTGAACATTTTGATTTTTTTTCATTGGGGTTTTTTCCAAATTTGTTCCCACTGTTGCTCCAGATTTTCTTCATCCCAATCCGCGATGTAATACCCTGCTTCTTTTAAGTAGAATTCACCCCCATTTTTCCTTCCCCACCTCAATTGGTCCTCTTCTTCCGAGACCCCAATTTTCCTTATCCCCAATTCCTCCTCCACCTCTTTCGTGATTGTTTCAGTCTGGGCTCTATTTTGTGGCTTAAGTTTGTCCTAGATCTGCCACCTGGCATTGCCTTCCCTTTCCTTCCAGTAATGATGGATTTTTGTTTTGCCTTGCCCAATACTTATGGGTTCATGTTGCCATGCGTCCTCCCAAAACCTTGTTGTTCTACCATTTTTGACTTCCCAGAAGCTGTGCTTCTGAATCCAGTGCTTGTTGCGCCAGGCAAGATTCCAGATGGCTGATCCCTCCCTTGTGCCCATGAACTGAGTTCGCTCCTGGTCGCTTATGTTCAAGGCATACTTGGCCTTCCATAGGTTTGTCCACGATACTGAATTGTCTTTTACCCATCTCCACTAGAGCTTTATCCCGTAGGCTTCGTTGGTTACCTGTGGGTCTGTAACCCCAAGCTGCCTTTTCTTTTTGGTCTGCATACCTTATCCCAGGCACCAGGGATCATTAATTTTTATGTTCTGCACCGTGCCATAAGAATTCTCGTTGGATGGATCTTATCTTTTGTAGAATTCCTTTGGGGGCTGGGAACAATGACATCATATACGCCAAAATTTCTTGAAGAACTGTTTTAGTGAGGATAAGCCTTCCATCCAGTTTTAGGGCTCTATATGTCCAATTTTTAACCCTCTCCTGCAGTTTGCTGATAACTCCTTCCCACGTGGCCTTTGTGTAGGCTCTGTCCGTCAGGGGGATTCCCAAGTATTTCATTGGGAACATTTTGCGTTCAAAGCCCAGAATGTTGGCCAGGTTGCGCTGAACTGCTAGATTAGTGTTGAAGAAATATATCATGGATTTGGAGTGGTTGATTTCCTCCCCCGAGGCTTCCCCAAGGTCTTCTAATATTATTTTAAAAGACTTTGCTTCCTTTATCGTGGGTAGGCCATGGAGTAGGGTATCATCAATGAACTGTTGGTGTGTGGAGGTTGGACAATTTTCATAAGGTTTGATACCTTTTATTTCCCCAGTTGCAGTTGTGCTTTTTATACTTTTGCTTAGCCTTTCCATCATTAGAATGAACAGGAAGGGGGAAAACGGGTCCCCTTGTCTTATGCCTCTAGATGGGCATAAAGGTTTGGCTGGGGATCCATTGATTAGTAGCGAGTAACTTGTCTTTGAGACTAGAGTGACTATCCAATTGATCCAGTGATGGTCAAACCCAAAAGCTTCCAAAGTCTTAGCCATGTAGTGCCGGCTTATTTTGTTGTAAGGCTTTGCTAGATCAAGTTGGATTATCATCCCCCCTCTCCTTTGGCTTTTCAGCATGTGAATGATCTCATGGGCTTGGATGATATTGTCTAGGATTTGTCTGCCTTCCACAAAACCCGCATGTTCATGTGAAATCAGTGTGGGAAGTAGTGACTTCAGTCTATTGGCTATGACTTTGGATATTATCTTGTAAACTACATTGCATAAAGCTATAGGCCTATAGCGGTCTGGGGTTCTAGATTCATTTTCTTTGGGGATTAGAGTGATCATTGTGGCATTTAAAGATTTTAGGATGGATGCGGATCTCCTAGATTCCTCCTCCACCCCGTAAATATCATGCTTAACCACTTCCCAATTGGATTTGAAGAATTCCACTGTGCAACCATCCGGGCCTGGGGCCTTTTCGTTGGGCATCTCCTGGACCACTTGGTCAATTTCTTCCTTGGCAATGGGTTTACTTAAGCCAACATTTTTCTCCTCTGTGACCAGCTTGGGGATGTGATGAATTATTCTTTTTATGGCTTCTGATCTATCATGGTTTGGTTCCTGGGGTATCCCCTGGAAGTGGTTGACCAATGTATTCTCAATTTCCTGGTTGGATTCTCTTTCGATCCCATCTTGATCCCTAATCTTCAATATTTTGTTGTGGGATCTTCTTACAATAGTTGTTCTATTAAAAAAATTGGTATTCCTCTCCCCTTCCTTTAGCCACCTTATTTTGGACTTTTGATGCCATAGGGTTTCTTCCTGCAGGAATCTTGGTTGCCATTCCTGGGTCAAATGGATGTCTTCTTTTTTCCGATCCTCTGTGTATCCCTCTTCGATGCATTGTTCCTGTAGTTTCCTCATTCTGTCCTCGATGCTCTTTTTCCCCTGGTTTATATTTCCAAAGACTTCCTTGTTCCACTCCTTGAGTTTTTGTTTGATGTATTTGAGTTTTTTGTAAAGTTTGAACATCCTTGTCCCTTGGTACGGAATTTCCTCTCACCACCATTGGTTGATGTTCTCCTGGAAGGTGGGATGGTCGATCTAGAACTTCTAAAATCTAATTGGTCTATTATTTGGTGTGGTTTGAAAATTTTCTTCTAATTGAACTGGCCAGTGATTTGATCCCCCCCATGAGAGGATGCTGCAGTCTAAAGTTAGTCCCTACAACATGATTGATTCTGACACCAAGAATTTGTCTAGACTTGTAGCTATTTGGTGGCGACCTAGTCGTTTGTTGTTCCAGCTGAACTGACCATTTTTGGTCCTAATGTCCACGAGCTTCATTGTGTCAATGAATGCTGAGAAATCTTTCGCATCTTTGTCCAATCTCCTAGTGCCCCCTTTTTTCTCTGCGAGTGTAGTGATGATGTTGAAATCCCATACCAGGATCCAATGGAGGTTGCGGGTACACTCCTTTATATTCTATAGGTCGAGTAGAAATCTCCTTTTTTCCTCCATCACCTGGGGGCCATACGCATTAGTGCATAGAATTTCCTCCGCGTTCCCTGTAATTTGCATATTAACAGAAAGTGTGTTTCTCGTGTTTTCTGCTGCAAGTAGGTTCACTGATTGTGGGTTCTACAAGGTGAGGATACCTCCCATCGTCTGTTGGCTTTTGAAAGCCAACATCTTGTACTTCCTCTAGTGTTTTTTGCTGATTGTTTCCATTACGTCTAAAGTACATTTTGTCTCTTGAATGAAACATAGGTCAGGTTGTTCCTTGCTCAATCTATTTTTAAGGATTCTTTTCTTTCTTGGGCTGTTTAGGCCTCTTTTATTCCACGTTATGATCTTCATTTAAACATGTGGGGGACAGTTGGGAAAGAGATTTTTAATCTTACCTGAATTTATCAGCAGGGTTCCTAGTTCTTGTAGGCCTACGCTATTTGATTTTCTGCCTTTCTTACACCTTTATTTCTTGGGTGAGTGTTGTGGCCATCCATCGTCTGTTTTTATTCCTAGGTGTCCTATCTCGCCATGCATGCGCTTGATACCTCTTGATTTCGCTTCCTCCCTAGGAGGAAGAGATATTGAATGCGATTGAGTTGCTCCGCTGGCACATTGTCTACTCCATTCCTTTCCCATTGCTCCAGTATGTTCAGTAGATCTATTCCTTCCCTTTCCATAATATATCTGAGATGTGGGTCCTTTGTTCCTACCTCACTTGGAGTCATCTCTGAATCTCTGTCTGCTTCCTGCATTGGGGTGTTGGCATCTTCGTTTCCTCCTTCACTGGGACTTGCGCTACCTCCCTGTTCACCTTTGTTGCTTGGATTTTATGTGTTCTCCTAAGTTGTGTGTTCCCTCACATCCTTATATTTTGTCTTTTCCCTCCCTCCTTCTTCCCCTTGGTTGGGCCTGCCGCTTCGTTCTATTCTAAGCCCGACTTCCAGGTTGCTTTCTGTTGGGGCCTTGCCTTGTCTCTTGTTTCCTCTGCTTTTGTGATTTGGCTTCACAAAACCGTCCTCATCCTGCTATAGCTTGGTGTTTTCCACTTCTTGTTTTTTGTTAAGAGGGAATTCTCTTAGTAGGTGTCCATGTTCATGACATATTTTGCATCGAAACAAGATCTTCTCATAGTCTATGCTTTGTATCCATTCCTCATCCCTAAACTCCAAGCTTATGGCTTCCGGGAGTGCTCCCGAAACATCCATCTCGATGCAGATCCTTATGTAGGATGTATATCTGCCTTTTAGAGTAGCTTCCGATGTCTTGACATATTTTTCAAGCTTGTTCCCTATGGCTTCGAAGGTGGATGGCAGCCAGTAGTCTAGCGGTAAGGAGTAAAGCCTTAGCGAGACTAGGAAATTTTTAAAGGTTTCTTTCTCTGGGGAGAAATTTTCCTTCCATGGATGAATGTACAGCCCCGCTGAGGCATGGAAATATTCCCCCCCCTCAAAGACTTTATCCCTATCCTCCAGGTTCATAAAGACCATGGTGAAGAATCCTTTCGAGCCAAGGTGGATTTCCACTTCTCCACTTGGCTTCCAATGATATTTTATCCAGTTGCACAACATTTTTTCTATGGGACATGGGCCCATGAACTTGCAGATCAGTGCACGTGTCTTCATATGATCCTAAAAGAGTTGTGTTTGGGGGTCTTCCAGTATAATCTTGGGTATTAATGTTGTTTTAGGTTTGCATGGGTTGCGCCCCTCTAGCCCACTGGGGTTCGCCATTGCTTTCACGTCATTCTGGGCTTCTCTGGCTCCTTTCCCCATGTGATCACATTTTTCTTGGTTATTTTTTGATCCTGATCCAAAGGTACATGTCAGAGGTTCTTTGAAATCGCCGCCTTGTGGGCCTTTCCCTCTATCCACCACTACCTACTTGTATGACGGGGCTACATTCCCTCCCCCTTTGGTGACCATACTGGACGTTGCTGAGACAACGACTGTCAAACCCTAGCTTGAAAATTTCTCCAGAGACGCGCCTTCCAGAGTGGCCCGAGAATGACCATTTGAAAATTCACAATCAATAGCTTCAAATCAACATGTCTCCAACAATTCAGTGGGGGGTCCTATAGAGGAGGAGATTGTTGACCAATCCAAGGAAGCAATGGAGTGGATCAACAGACTTACCAAGAGGAAGCAGTCAATCAACACATCTTTATTTGGTGTTTATGTTTTTCAAAGTCATATGTATTTTGGGTACTTTTTACAAGCAATATACCTAATATTATAGTTGGTTTGTAGTAGTAATAAAAATCTGGAAACTTTCGTGTATAGCATCTAAAAGTTGCAAATTTTGTTTGAAGCAACATATCAGACATCTTTGCAATTTTTTATAGCCATTTATGACCCCTTTTAATACATTATCTTCCCATTTCGGATTTAAAAATAAATAAATTGTGTTCATTCACAATCTCTTTTACATCACATTTTTTTAAAAATATGCTTATATTATAATATTTTTTATCTTGTCAAATTAAATAAATATCACACAATTTTTTACTTTCTTGATACATTAATTATAATTATTCTTTACAAAGTTTGCAACATTATAAATTTTCCTCCCATCCCTAACATGTATTCTTTCTCAAGCTTGCTTGTCTTTCTCCACATTACCTAACATCTCATTCTTCCATTTTAGAAAAAAGAGTGCATAGAATTATATCAAGGCCAACCCAACATCAACATCAACACCACCTCAAAACACAAGGTTCCATTAAGACCTCCATTAGATGGAAACCATGACAAATATCCCTCTTCTAAAAAAAGGCATTCTAAATTTGAGGGATTACATTAATGGGAGGGTAGATTACTTGGGAAAATTTCATTGTCTCCCATTAGCCACTTATGTCACAACTCATTCTCATGTTGCTCCATCCTTGGCATGCAAAGCTCTGCATAACCAACTGAGAATGAACCCCCTCTTCAATATGGACTCGACAAGTGTAACAGACTATAGTTGAATAATTATTGAGCCGAAAGACACTTTCTACAACATAGTATGACGGATATGTATAATTCCTTCTGTGGTCAACATGGAGCTTAAAAAATTATTAATAACAAAAAAATATTTCAATGTCGGTGTAAATAAAGTATTTCAATATCCATATTAAGTAAAATAATTCTATATCAACTCTCTCTCTCTCTCGTATATATATATATATCTGAGAAGAAGAAGAAAGAGAGAGAGAGAGAGAGAGAGATTGATTTTGTTAATGGGTGTTTTCTCCTTTTTAATTCCTTATATATATATATATATATATATATATATATATATATATATATATATATAAGAAGAGAAATTTTTGGTAATAGGTGTTTTCTACGCGTAATTCCTACAATGCTTAATATTCCGGGGTTGACATGTGGCATTTAATAAAATATTTCTTTGTTCACCTAACAACTTCTAAGTCATCAAAACTTTAGTGATCTTGGAGTGTAATTCCTTCAATGATTAATATGGGTTAACACATGTCATTTAAAAATATTAGTAACAAGTAAAACATTTGAATGGTGGGTTGAGTATGAGGGAGATGTGAAATTCCTTCCATGCTCAACATGTAGTTATGTGTATGCATACATACATACATACATATAAAGAACCAACTTAGATCCATCTTAACTCAGAATCTATCACCTTGAGGAATCAAATCCTTTGAGATGTGAACATTTTTTCAAGTTTTGTACTCTAAAAATATTTGCATCTCAAGGAATTTGATACTTGCTTTTAGGCTTTGATAGATTCGAAGTTAAGATGGATCTTGGCTAGTATATTAACAAAGGATATATTCACATAAAAAATTATGCTCTCGGTGTATGGGTCAAACATATAATATAACAATTTCTTAAAAAACACACTTTATAAATTTGAATGTACATTTGGTTATGCAACATATACTTATTATGCCTCCTTAAAAATGACAACGCACTGTAACTATTCATTCAATTCTGAGAGCAACCAAGAAAAATTGTCCATGTGCTCTCACCGTAGTCTAGCCATTAACATAAATACTTAGATTGAAGGATTACTTCAAATAATTTCAATCCATTTGAATGATTCTCTCTGCTTCAAGTATGAGCTAATACAAATAAGGGAAGTTGTACAAAATCAAGTCTTTGCTTTTTTTATACCAAGTGCGTGCAGGTTTTGTGTCATTAAAAATGTGAAGTGTGGAACAAAACCTTTTTCAATAGTATTTGCATGACCAATTCCCATTACAACTCAAGTAGATCCAATCCCAGTTCTAGTTAGAGTGCAAATGTCGATATTCCTCCCATTGCTAGTTTTGTACGATACTTTATGGTGCCTATGTTATTAAGTCAACTCAACTCATTCAACTACTTGCATGGACTAACTAGTTCAACTGGTTGCATGGATGGGCCATATAGGTTCTTTGAGTTAGTGTTTTGTGAGCAATTAAATGACAAAAATAATCAACAATTGAACAATGATTAATATGCAAATAAATTGAATACAATACAAACATTGTTTGCTAGGATTTTGTGGTTGTGTTTGTACAAGGCTACCATCCTCAATATATATATTGACTTTTTATGGTAGACTTATTAGAATTTATGGTACAAGGCTACCATCCTCAATCGATATATCAACTATGTAAACTTGATCATTGGCAAGCCAATAATCAATACTAACCAAACAAACACAGAGCAATGATAAGGAACATCTACAATGGTCAAGAAATTATAGTGTCTAATAAGCAACCTCTACATGTAATTGGTTTGATACTTCAAAAAAATTGTGCATTCAATAGTGAGGATATTGTTCTTAATAATTCTCAAACCCCATAGGTGTTACAAGTACTTTACACTTGTTAAAGTATTTGTTCTACATGCCAATTCTAGGACGCATAACATCTAGGTAGGGTGTTTTCCCTAGACAAGTGGCTCGAGGTTTGAAACACTTAGTATGTTTCTATAATCCATGTAGTGACCTATTTAAAGTTTAGAATGGATTGTATATAGGTGTTTTCTTTGCACAATTGTGTTCAAGTATTGAATGGAAGAGGTGCACATTATATACCATTTATGACTTTCTTTCTCAAATGGACTTGGAAACTTCCTGTATCTCTTCTTCAACATCTTGCCTCCACTTCAAAGAATTAAATGCTATAGTACCCATGCTAATGGCCTATGTAGTAATTCCAAAAATGGATGTAACAATAATTTATTTTCATAGAGTCATATGCAGTTGATCACCCAACATTGAAGACAGGTTGATAGATATTGAGAAAAGGATCCCTATCTAGATTAATCTTCAAGGCATTATTTAGTGGGATCACGACTGTTGTGACCATGATGTTGTTCATGTTGGTACGATAGCTCGGGTCATCCAACTTTGGCATAATTGAATGAAAGGAGAAACTAGTATCTATTAATGGTCGAATGAAGAAAGAGGGCAAGGTTGGTCTTCATTTACACTGCTAGAAAGAGGGGGTATGCTGCACACACAAAAATAGATTCTAACAATGAAAGGCTTATCCAAGAGCATGAGAAAATAAATTCTATTCGCAAAACCCCTTAAGACCACTATTAAGGGAAGACCAACTACTTGTCTTTTTTTTTTGGAATAAGTATAGGCCTAGAAAAATTATAGTCCTTTGACAACTCATCTCCAACAAACAAATTACAATATGTAGGTACAAAAACATATGATTTTGCAATCCCTGAACTGCAGGCCTTTCCTTGTCATTAATTGTCTCAATAAAGATACAATTTGCATTTATGCATTTTTTTTAGTTGTTAATATATCCTATAATGTTCCTATTTATGCATGGATGACTATCGACATATACATAATACTTTAAGTTTCCCAATGAATTCAACCATATACTATACTTAGACATAGAATAATTGAATGATGCCAATTTTCCATAATCATTGCATCTATAATGAGGTCCACAAAAAGGTATTAATGTAACCTCTCCCTTATTAGGAACATGCACATTTGACATGAAATCATGAAATTGTAGTCACAATATGAAAAAATTTCTCCTATAGTGGGAAACATTCTAGATGTAGGCCAAGCACCATATGTGGATATATTGTATGAATTTTTCTATAGTGGCACCGGTTGCTTAGGATTTATGCATTATTAACACCTTCCAAAAGTATTAGTTGATTGGTAAGAGGATTGTAAATTTTGTATTCTTAGAGAATTTTCCCTCCTAGTGACTTGACCACTGTTTGCACTTTCAAAGTTTGAGGATCTTTAGAATCCAAGGAATCTTTGGATGGTTGCCTTAAAATGCATATTTTCCTGGATGATATTTTGATGGAGGGATTAACTTGTGTGCACTCTACAATCCTATGGGGTTTGGAACAATAATAGGAGGCAATAGTCCAGACCTCATAGGGATTCCATCTCATTGGTAATGTTCCATTATAATACATCATCTACGGTTATTTAGTCCTTTGCAATTGGAAAAACACACACACCATTGATGTATTTATAGTAAATTTAAAGGATAATCTCAAAGCTATGTCAAAGCCTTCATGGGAACCATAATAGATGAATTGTGGCTGGTTATGTTCCATACTTCCTAATAACAAGTTGGCCTGAGGAGTTCAAATGGGTTAGATGACCATATTTTCTAATTCGCCTACACCTGCACCAACATTAGAAAATTCATTAGTCCCAACCCAAACCTCTATCATTCATTCAGTACAAACAACCAATCCAAAGAATGTTCAACAAACTGGAGGAAAAATAAGAGTAAAAAGAAAAATATTCCTGGCCAAGGGACAACCCCTAATCAAAACACTAATGTGGGATGCACTAGTGAGCCAAAGAAAATGAAATTCCCTTACAATATCTACATTGGAGATCATTCTATTCATAAGTGTCCTCAAATGGATGACATTCAATGATACTTTCATTAAAAAATGCCCAACAACAACTTTTGCTCTCCCCAACAGAATTATTTTCCCCTGTTGCAACAACAAATGGTTGCAACGAACCCTACACTTCTGCAAGAAAGCATATAGGAAAATCCCCGCAAGGGGCAATACCACGAAATCTAACATATACATGTGTGACCATGAAGTTAAAATTCAATCTATAGCTCATAATTATGATAGTACTAAGAGTGGTCCTATTATAAGGATCCATATTCATACCAGTTAGGTGGCTCTTTGTAGATGGAGAAGCCATCCAATGATACAGTGTTTCACTCCCCCAAAGGTGTCTTAGGTAGGTCTATGCACAACCCTAAAGTTTTTTAAGGTTTTACAATGTATGAACATTCTTACACCTTTCTCATTTCAAAACCCCATTCCTCTTCAAAGTTTTAAATGATTTTATTGAATAGACTTTTATATTTCCGCTATGATGCTTCATTCAGGCTTTATCCATGAAGTCTTCATGTTTGATGCAAAAAATCCTTCTATGAATGAATATAGTAGGCTAGTCGTATTACCATGCATAAAGTTAAATGACTATCTATAAAGCACATCCTTCTATCAAATGCTTGACTTATGACATTTATGGAACACATTTTGATTTCGAACATATGCTATATACTATATCATTTGACTAATTTCATATGAAGGAACCTCAGAAGGAATTCCTTATTTTGATTTGGCATACGAGCCTTTCTAGAAAAACAAACAATGTTCATTTTTATTTACAGGTCCCTAATCAGGAAAACATATACATCTCCATGCAAGGTAAAAATAAATTGACCATTGATTAGTTGACTTTTATCAACAGTGGTAGGATTAGGAGCTAGAAAGTAGCTTAGAAAAACAAAATTATATTTCTACCATTTTATTCTAATTATTATATGTTTATGTCTTATATTGAAAAAACTTTTGTTGTCTATCTGTTTTATAACTACCAAAAATCGTTGTTTCTTTCCAAAATAAAAAGTAATACTTTGACTCTTTGTTTTTTGTTTTTCCAAATGAGATGACTCTATTTTAATTTCAGCATCCTTGCTTGCATATTATTATATTCTTACTTTGTGATGTGAATTGGTAAAAATAAATCAATGCCAGTAAGGGCATAAGAGTGAATTGAGTTTGAGGTGAGAATTTTTCTCCACGATTTAACCAAAGCTAACTATTAGATTAAAAATATTTACGTGGTTGGGGTTTTGAAGTTGATGAGGAATGACACATTTTGTCGATGGAAGCAGCCGACGTTGTAGATTCCAAATCATGATCCATCTTCAGGAAAATGAGCTTGAGTTTAGATGATGAGAAGAAATGGTTTTTAAATACTGAAGTTTGGCGATAATTTTAGGTGTCGGCTAGGTTGTTTGGTAAAAATCTTAGCTTTTATTTATTTTTATTATTTATTTGAGTGTGATTTAGTTTTATTAGGGTTTTGTTTCAATTTGTTTTGAGATTATTTTAAATTATTATTAAATCAATGTTTGTTAATTTTTGTTTAATTAACTTCTAGAGTCTAGGTAATTTGTAGGGTTTACTTTTAGGTATTTGAGTAGATTATTTAGTTATTTTAGGGGTTTGCTTATTATTATTATTGTTATTTAGGGTTTAAAGTTTCTTAAAAAGGTTTTTAATAATTTTGAGGCTTAAAACATATTAAAATCAACTAAGTTTTATAAGATTGTAGGTATTTTGTTCCTAATCCTTTTAATATTATTTAATGAGATTGTTTATTTTTTAAAATGTTTTATATTCGAGAGTGAATAGGTGGGGTTAGAAAAAATTGGTTTTAATGAATTAATCTTAAAATTTTGAGATAGTTTTTAACAATTATTATAACTGTTTATTGTGAATCAGAGGGAGACAGTTTTTTCTTAGTTCTAACCCACTATCTCTGTTCAGGTTACTAGGATGTTTTCGGATTTGAATAGCTTTTCTAATATGCCGTTTAAAGAGGTGATTTTCTTTGGCGAGGATTTTGGTTTCTTCTAGGCGGATATGGTGTCTTGTTTTAAAGGAGTGTTTGGCTAGGGAAGAGGTGCAGATGCATTCATTCTTAATGTCAGATCCATGTTATTTTATCCTAATCTGGAAGGAGCGACCATTTTCACCGATGTAGCATTTTCCACATTTGCACTCTATTTTGTAGATTCCTTTACCTTTGTGAGGTCGATTTTTGTCTTTTATGGATCTCATATTTTGTTTGATTGTTTTAAGTGGTTTGAAGGTCTTAATCTCTTTTTCTTTGAGATTCTTGCAATCTTATCAGTCACTCCTTGGATGTAAGGGAAGCAGGCATCTCTATTAGGGTTCTAGTCTTTTGGGATGTTGGGATTATCGCGGGTTTTTTCTTGGGCTCTGTTTATTGCATTCTTAGTGTCTTTGTGTTTATAACCTATGTTCTTAAAATTCTTGGTAAGGTGGTTGTTCTTTTCTAGAGTTTGCTTCATCGAAGGTCTCCTTATGGCTCTAGTGGCTAAGGTTTTAGGACACCTAGTTTCTGCTTGGGATGGTGATGGGAGTTTGCGTGGAGATAGTTCTCAATGTGGGTCTTTTTTCTATAAACAACATGTCCCTAAATCCCCATTGCTTTTCCTCTTGATAAGAACGTCTAGAAAGGGGATGCTATCATTCTCTTTGAGTTCCATTGTGAACTTTATTTATTCGGATATGTTGTTTAGGTGTAGAAAAAATTTCTGTAATTCTTCTTCTGGTAAGGGCCGAGAACATTGGTGTCATCAACAAAACTTTTCCATCTTAAAAGGTTTAGGGGGAAAGAGTCCAATGCTCTCTTTCAAAATTTTCCATAAAGGTTAGCAACAATGGGGGCAGTGGGGAGCCCATTGCTACGACATTGGTTTGTTCATAGAATTCTCCCTGATAACTAAAGAAAGTGGAGCGTAAGGAGATCTCGGCTAGGTTAGTTGTTTTAGGGTCTATGACTTCTTTGATAATTTGGATAGCTTCATCTAAAGGTATTATAGTGAAAAGGGAGACTTCACGATCCAAAACATGAGGGTGTCTTGAGGGCATTACTTTTTCATTTTAATGATTTTAGCAAGTCATTTAAGGTCTTTTATGAAAAAGTCGGTGTGGCCTACCAAGGGGCTAAGGATCTTGGTTACGTGTTTAGCTAGTTCATAGGTTGGTGAGCCTATGGTATTCACTATGGGTCTGAGAGGGATATCTTCTTTGTGAATCTTCGGTAGGCCGTAGATTATAGGGGTGATTTCATTGTTTGGGGTTAAACGTTTCTTAGTTCTTTCGTCTAGGCTGGAGCTGTTGATGGCATTCTCTACTTGATTTATAATTTTCTTAATAGGGTTGCAATTGAGTTTTCTATAGTTGCCACTCTGAGAAAGGTGTTCATTCATTTTCTTATTATAATCATTAAAGTTCATAAGGGCGATGGCACCACCTTTGTCTGCTCTAAAGATAACCAAATTTTCATCGTTTCTTAAGTGTTTTAAGGCTGCACGTTCTTCTTTACTCAAATTGATTTTTGGAGGTTTAGCTTTGTGCAGAATCACTGAGCAGTCTTGGCGTATTATCTCTTTGTCTTCATCGGTGAGGTGTTGTATGCTGTCTTCTATGCAACAAATGATATTATCGATGGGTATGGAAGTTGGGGAGACGGCGAAGTTAAGTCCTTTCTCTAAAATGCTCAGCTCAGCTTTGTTTATCGTGCGCGCAGATAGGTTAACTACCATTTTGGTGTTGCGGTATTTGTGTTGTTGTTTTCTTTATTAAGTAACCATTGTAGTTTGGAGGCGTGCCTATTCTAAGATTCTACGTAACTTTTTTCATCTTTCATGGTTGCAATGGCGTCCGCTTTTTTCCACAGTTCAGGCACCACCGTTTGTGCTAGTTTCAGGTGAGATCTGAGTGCGTTTTTGGATAGGTGTTCCAAATTACACCTGTTCCTCTTGATTTCGCCTTTGACGATGGATAACCCTAGCTTGGAGAGGGCTGCATTATTCCATTTGTTTATGGTTCTGTGTTGAATTTACGCGAATTTGGGGAGCACGTTATTATCTCTACATTTTTTAATAAATTCGGATGTACTCTTCTCTTTATCTTCCGCGGAGCTTTTCTAGCGAATTTAGATCGAGGAAGTCTCCCTAAAATGCAGAGTAATCGATTAAAATATTTACACGTGGTTGGGTTTTGATTAGTCGAATGGCCGCAGTTTTGTCGATTATCGTCGACGTAAGAATGAAGCGCATCCGCGCCCTCGCCTAGCGAACACTCCCGCCAAAACAAGATACCATATCGCGCCAGGAACGCAAATCCCATAGCCAAGAAAATCACCTCTTTAGCGTGTTATAGAAGCCATTGAAATCCGTAAACATCGTGTTAGAGAAGCCATTGAAATCCGTAAACATCCTAGCAACCTGATCAATAAAAAAAACTTCTATTAGATTTATTTTATATGTTGTTGTTGCTTTTGATTTTGAAGTAGAACATATAGATGTGAAGAAAAAATTCCTACATGGGGATCTGGAAGAAGAAATCTATGTGAAGCAACCAAAAGGATTTGTTGTGAAGGGAAAGAAAGAGCTTGTATGCAAGCTGAAAAAATTCCTTGTATGGGTTAAAGCAATCACCAAGGACATGGTATCAAAAATATGATACTTATATGTTGGGACTTGACTTCACAAGGAGAAAAGCGGATCACTATGTGTATTTCAAATTAATCAATGTTCATCTTATTTATTTGGTCTTGTATGTGCATGATATGTTGCTGATAGGAAACGACAAGGAGATTATCCAAGATGTGAAAACTTAGTTGTCCTCTAAATTTGACATGAAGGATCTTATTGTTGCAAATTTCATTTTGAGCATGGAAATTAAAAGAGATCGGGAAAACAAGAAACTCTGGTTAAATCAGAGGAAATATGTCAAGACAATATTGCAAAAGTTTAATATGTAGGAATTTAAATCGGTCAGGGTTCATATTCATGTAGGTGTAAAATTATTTGCGGGTCAGTGTCCCAAGACACAGGAAGAGGAAGAGGACATATTATGTGTTCTGCATGCTAGTGCGGTTGGTAGTTTGATGTATGCAATGGTCTATACTAGATAGGACATTGCACATGCAATGGGAGTTTTGAGCAAGTATATGCCAAAACCAGGGAAGGAGCATTGAATAATAGTAAAGAGGGTTTTCAGGTATTTGCGTGGCACTACTAGTTATGGATTGTTCTACCAAGGAATACTAGGATTGTATAGAGTGTTGGACATACATGTTTTTTTTTTATGCCGACTGGGCCAGATATCTGGATTGCATAAGATCTACAAGCGGGTATGTGTTTAACTTGTCTGGAGGAGCAATCAGTTGGATGAAGAACAAACAGGCTGTAGTGGGACTCTTAACTACATAAGTTGAATACATGGAAACCACTCATGCAAGCAAGGATGAAATATGGTTAAAAATATTGTGTTCATGTATTGGGTTGGAACAACAAGATGTAAGGATAGATTGTGACAGTCAGAGTGCAATCTTCCTAGCGAAGAACCCAATTTATCATTCAAAGACAACATATTGATGTTCAATATCACTTTGTAAGAGACATGGTTGAATACAAGAAGGTGTTGTCGATGAAGTTGCACACTTTGGAGATTCTTGCAGATTCATTAACAAAATTTGTGAGCACATAGACGTTCTCTTGTTGTAGAGGATCTATGGGCATTTTTTTCATGGATTGTTGACTATGTAATCCTATATGCAAAGAAAACAACAAGTGGGAGAATGTTGGGTATGTGTTATATTATTTGCACGACCAAAATTAGTGCCCACGTTGCATCAGGAACGTGGGGGAGTTGTAGGGGGGCCGGGAGCCACCCTTGTAGGGGTTCGGGGGTAGCACCCCCCCAAAAGAAAAAATTGACATTTTTTGCGTTCTTTTTTTAGTGGTTTTTCGACACATGGTTTTCATCGATGGTTTTCTAATTCTGGTTAAGGAATTAGGGTTTTTGACTAATGTGCATCAATGT
>SNQJ01S0096540.1:17500-21577 GCA_010110895.2 Picea sitchensis | reverse complement strand
ACTCACATTTATTTAAAATAAAAATGGGGATGGGAAAGGGTACAAATAACTATGTTAAACTCATGGTTCTACTTCTCTTGCTTAAATTTGCATGTAGGCAAGGGGTACACACCATTCAACTCTTAGGTGACTCCATGAATGTCATCAATTGGTCTCGAAAAATCCAACACTGCCACAATATTCTATTGGTTCCTACTTTGGAGGAGATCTACAATATATTGGACACATTTGACTCTTTTGTTCTACGACATGTCTACAGGAATTAGAACTCAGTAGTGAATACTCTGTCAAAGGAAGCAATCTCACTTCCCTTTGGACAATGGCATATAACATAATCAGATGGAGATTATGCACAAGGTTTCTTATACCATCATCCCTTCATCGACAAACCAGCTCAACTACAACATTAAAATGTTGTTCTCTTTTAAGCATGTTTTCAAAAATTTTACTATGTATATACTCGGCACTAGAGACGTTTTTTCTCCTTCTATCTCGGCACTAAACAAAAAAATTTATGCCCTATGGCCCTTTGTGGTTGGATGTTTACTGAACTGTAATTATTTTTGGAATGTAACTCTCTATGGACATGAGGGGAACACTATATCTGATCATGTGCCGGGAACATGATGGCTTTGAAGCATCATCCCTCACACTCTTTATTTCTCTATATTGAATGTGCTCACCTAGCACCTACAAAATGTAATTTTGTCTCTTCGGATGAATAAAATTATGCTTTCTTTTCTGAGGAAAAAAAAATATTTGTAAAGATGATTATAGTGGTAAGATCTTGCTAAGAGGGTGGAGTACTCATAACTTTCTCAAACATCAATTGGGAATCTCCTTCTATAATGAAGAATTTAAGTCCTAGGAGTGTTATCTCAAATCCATTTAGGTGGAATGGAGTCTTTTTGGTTGATCATAGAGTTGGAATGAGATAAAGTGGAAATTTGGGTTCTCAAATACTCAATTTTATTTTCTCAATTTGTCGTTGCATCATCTAAGACAAAAGATTATGGTTTTCTCAATTCTTTTTTGCATCCTTTAAGATAAAAAATGGGGGTAGGTCTTAAGGAGAACATGGAGGATGGGCTTGGGTCTCCATATGTGCATGCAAGTGGAATTGTGTGTGTCATACGTTCAACCCCTACCTCTAAGTGTTATCATAGCTAGTACCTTAAATTATCGATTAAATCTTATAGTATTAAACCCTAGTCTGTGATGTGAAACTCCTCATTCCCCACCATTAAACCAAAGCCCATAAGGCATGGGAAAAGACTTGTCATTATAAATAGAGTGGGTGTATTTATAACAGGGAAGTCAAAAGAAACTAAAACTGATTCATAGCCTTTAATGCCTAGACAAAAGGTGTTAGGGCAATGTCCATCCTTATGAATTCACCTATCCAAAATTAAAGAGGAGAAATGGTTAAAGAATCATCAATAGGGTACCAAGGGTTAGCTTAATCGGTTGAATCATATGCCAAAGGCATGCTGCCAACAAGGATACCTTAGGTCACAATTCAAATCCGGTCAAGTCCCTCAAGGTTACCAGTGGCTATTGTTGTTGGTGGTTGAACCACTCTCCATTTGGATATTCTGGGGAAAGATAAGGATCCTAAGAAGTTTTCCTTAGAAAAAATTATCAATAAAAACATCATTAATTTAATTAAAAATAAAATAAAGTAATTTAATATCAAATCCAAGTAAGTGCATCAATACCTCCATAAATCTCCATTTAATATGGTCATAGTTTTCTTTTTCAAATATAGGTCTTCAAAGTTTTGTCCAGTGAACACCTTCTCAATTGGGGTTGGCATAAAGATGTCAAGTCTTGGTTAAATCATTGGAGAATGGAGCAGGTCACTATGCAAAATATCGATACCATTAAAACACTAGTACATCTAAATTCAAGGAGAAAATATGGTTTGATAAATAACTAGGAGATAAGAGAAAATAAAGATACTATAAAGAGGCCATTAACTCTAATCTAGAAAATCAAAAGTATCTTTTTATTATAAATATTTTAATGAAGAAAATCAACATTGTTAAAATAAGATTAAACTCTCGCGAGCTTCATAGTTAAAAAAGGCATTGGATCATTCCTAAAACGTTGTGGGATGAAAGAATTTTCCATATTTGTGATACTAAAAAGATGGAGGATGAAAAACACTTTCTCTTAAAATATCATGTATGCATCATGTATACGCTAGCATTAAATTCCAATTTCAAATTATTTATAACAACACCAATATTCCTAACATTTTCACTCATCAAAACTATAAAGATCTATGAAAACTTTTCTCAAATCTATTCGAACATAAAAATATAAATTTAAAACAATCTAACTTATCTATTACCGATTTTTTCTTAAAACTCGATAAACTAAAGTTTGTCTCAATGTATGTTCACAAACATCATCACTGTGATTATTAGATTAGCCAATCACTTATAAAATTATCTTTAATGATTGCCTAGTGGTGTTATGTGTGTGGCTATGGCATTTTGTAAACTTAGACCAAGTTACTCTTCAATAACTCACTATCTTGCAAAAAGGGTTTATCACACATGCATCATGGGAATCGATTATCCTTTCACTCTCTCATATATAATCGAGGTGAAGGATGCCCTTTGAGAATGCAATGGAGTGTGATGGTATGCGTGTTGCGATTGAGCGTAGTTGACATCTCTCTCTCTTCAAAGATAAGCTACCACCAATCTAGCCAGTTTGTGTTGTACATTATTTTGTTATTTTATTCATTAATAGAAGTTGAGTTTCTTTGTATTTATGTGTTCTCTGCTATAGTTTTGTTTGTATCTTATTTTGTTCTCAATATAATTTAGATCATCTTATCAATTACATGATACACACACATACATAATAACTAGGAGCTATATGGAAGAGAGTAATTACAGTGAATGAGGCTCACGCCTCCTTGACTAACTTGGTTACTCCCTAACAATCGCAATGTTGATAAATACAAAGTTCAATACATTAATTACAAACATGATTTCATGCTTCCTAGAATAACAAAGTTAGTCTTGCGAAAACTTTGTTGTGTGTACTAGTATTGTCATATTCATGGAGTTAGTTTACTCTTTTCCCATACTATTCACTTGTTGTTGCATTTGGATTTGACTCTCTAGTTCCCTAGAGATATATAATGTATTATGAGGATTATCATTATGCTAAACCATTTATTGCCCCCAGGTCAAATCTTCTTCCCTTAGGTTATTTGTCAACCCACTCATTATCCTATTCCCCATCCTTCACCTTTGTTGTATTTATATCTTTTGTAAAGTTCATTATAGTGGTAAGATTTGTAAAGATGATTATAGTGGTAAGATTTTGCTAAGAGGGTGGAGTACTCATAACTTTCTCAAACATCAATTGGGAATCTCCTTCTATAATGAAAAATTTAACTCCTAGGAATGTTATCTCAAATCCATTTAGGTGGAATGGAGTCTTTTTTGTTGATCATAGAGTTGGAATGAGGTAAAGTGGAAATTTGGGTTCTCAAATACTCAATTTTATTTTCTCAATTTGTTGTTGCATCATCTAAGACAAAAGATTGTGGTTTTCTCAATTATTTGTTGCATCCTTTAAGATAAAAAAAAAAAAGTGTGGTAGGTCTTAAGGAGAACATGGAGGATGGGCTTGGGTCTCCATATGTGCATGCAAGTGGTGTTGTGTGTGTCATACATTCAACCCCTACATCTAAGTGTCATCATACCTCGTACCTTAAATTATCGAGTAAAGCATATAGTATTAAACCCTAGTCTATGATGTGAAACTCCTCATTCCCCACCATTAAACCAAAGCCCATAAGGCAGGGGAAAAGACTTGTCATTATAAATAGAGTGGGTGTCTTTATAACAAGGAAGTCAAAAGCAACTAAAACTAATGCATAGCCTCTAATGCCTAGGCAAAAGGTGTTAGGGCAATGTCCATCCTTATGAATTCACTGATCCAAAATTAAAGAGGAGAAATGGTTAAAGAGTTGTCAATAGGGTACCAAGGGTTTGCTTAATCAGTTGAATCATATGCCAAAGGCATGTTGCCAACGAGGAGATCTTAGGT
>SNQJ01S0096540.1:0-15000 GCA_010110895.2 Picea sitchensis | reverse complement strand
TAGATTGAATGGCCTCTAACCAAATCTTTCTTTTGGATATACACGAGTGGATCTCTGCAACTTGGAAAGAGGAAATAAAGAAAGATGTCTTAAATTGTTTATCCTTGTGCGAAAGGATTTTTCACAGTAGAGTTTGACTTAGTAAAAGATAGAGGTCTCATCCTCAACTTAAGGCCATGGTTTTGGGTTAAAGCAAGGTTACTTATGAAGCCATATACTCCAACTTTTGATCCATCCATGAACTCTCCCTTTGTCACTCCAGTATACCCAACCTTCCCTTGCAATTCTAAGGGTTTCACTCACATAAGGGGATCAAAAATTCCTTGGGAAAATTCCACTTCCATGGTGTAGAGATGCAAAAGAGGCACATTATTACATATGATCACATATGTGTGGAAATGGACTTCAATAAAGGATTTCAAGTAGAAATCAAGCTAGTTTTAAAAGAATATACCTCAACACAACCTCTCGACCACGAATAGGTTTTCTTCTAGTGCAAAACCTGTTTCGGAATGGGACACATTGCAACCCACTATGCCAAGTCTACAAAAGAGGGATGATCCAAACAAACCCAAAGAAAACTTGCGTGGTGGGGCAGGGCTTTGGAGGACCCCCCCACCCCCCAAACCAAGTAGTTGAAACCAACAAATTCAATTCAGACATAAAAAGACTCCATCACAACTACCAAAGTCATTCTAATGACACATCGGGACAAGGAAAAGAAGCAAGTTGCAACAAGCCAAGAAGCCAGACAATAAACCCCAAACTTGAAAGGAAACCCTACCCAACCAAAGATGTCATTCTCGAAACCATAATATTTTCAAAGTAAAAAAGAGAAGTCAACAAGCTCACGATCAACATAAACAAAGATCCCAAAGTTAAAGGAACCCACACATTCTAGGTCAAACTAGCTACCTACAATGAACCACACTTCCCCATCATAATTCTCGTTGGGATATTGAGAAATAGCTATAGCAGAAGAAGATGAAGCAGTATTGGGAAATAGCTATAGCAGAAGAAGAAAACAAAGCATCTAAGAGAATAGAAGAAGAGCATTGGACAAAAGTCTCCAAAGAGAAGAAGAGCAAGTCTCCTACACAGATGACAACCTACGTGACTCAACAATGCCATCAGAATCTACTTTGAAATGTATTGCTTCTATATTTTACATCGTAATCAGTTTATCAAAATTTACACATGTAATACTAGGAAGTAAAGAAACTTGGGTGGAACATGTGGGCTTAATGGTTAAGAATATGTGTTTCCTCCTAGGAGATCACGACTTCAAATCCATAGGGGGTTAGGGTATTGTTGGTGCAGGTCATTTTGGGACAAGTTTTGGGAATCTCACAGGAGCAGCATGTACAGCCTGAGGATAGGAAGATAGTTAGCGCATTTTTAGGAGTCATCACGCACAAAAGACAGAAATTAGTTAGAAGTGTTAGACCTTTTGGTCCATTTTGTAATGGGATAAGCCCTAGTATCAATGTATAAATATGTAATGGGTTTTTGGGTAGAAGAGTCAGAGATATGATGATAGTGAGATCAAATGAGAGAAGAGGAGTTTGTCTGATAGCAAGATTTGGTGAGGAGAATGAGCTAAGTGTGCATTGTATGCATAAACAACTAGGGCATTTTGGGTAGAACTGATGTATCTTATGTGAGCGTAGTGCGCCTTGTTGTAAGAACTCAATATGAATGAATAATATAAGAAGTCAGTCATTGTGGACATAGCCCAGTTGGGGTGAACCATGTTAAATTCATGTGTTTTAATGTATTTGTTGCCATGATGTGTTGGTTTACTTTGTTTATTGTGCACATATAATAGATGCTTATGGGTTAATATGAATATGTATATGATGGTTCCACGAACATGTTGAATGATTAAGTAAGATGAATATGTCATACATTATTATGTTGTTATGATTTTGCGCACAAGGTATATTGCATGTTGAATAATGTTAAGTCAAAATGAATTTTAGAACGGTCTCCATTCCCTTCATGACTACAGAAGCTTGGTTCCTGTAGTCCCCCTATGTACCTTGAGTGAGACTTCACCTACTTGAAGGTGACGCCGAAAGGGTCTGTATCTTTAGGCTTTTATTGGTCAATTGATGTTGAACCCTGGGTGTTCCCACTGCGTGCCAACAAATGGTTATGTTGTCGGGACCAGGATTTGCGACTGAGGGGGATGTGGAGACCTACTAAGGAGGAGATTGGACAATGGTTGGATACGAAGGAGATCGAGTTTGTTGTAGATCAGAACAAGAATATGCGGATCAGCGCAGAGAAATGGCTACAAAGGTATGTGTTTACATATTTGCATGAAATTTTCTTTGTTGATTTTCCGAATATTTTATCAAAGTGGATCCTGAGATTAGTTGAATAGATCGGAAGATTTTGCACTGTTGTTCCGAAAAATTGGACTCTTGAATTAATTCGATAAGTCAATACTATAAGCAATCGAGTATCACGCGCAGTTGATTCCTAGTTGGATAGTATACTGGGAGGTTACGTTACTGAATTTGCGATAGATTATACTCAGTCGTATAGTGTTGTTGAAAGGTAATTCTTTAAGGGACCGCGCGGAAGATACACGAAGTAACTATCTAATTGGATTAAGATGTTATTATGTGATAAGGGAGTTATGAAGATGGAAATTGATTGCCCTAGTAGCTAAGCATCTTCACACACATAGGGGGGCTGGGGGATGACCATGGGATGGTCTGAGCGTAAAGAGGGATGAAGAGAAGGAATGAGGAATGGATGGGTTGAGGATGTCGAGAGAAGAAGAGTGTGAGATGAACAAAGAGATTGGATTATTGTGCAGTGGTAAGAGATTTAGACTGAATAAGAACATGACTATGGTTGCAATAGAGGGGAAGCACAGTGAGATCGAGGAAAGAGACACCAATGTAATACTCCATATCGAAGGAATTTTGCGCACAGAAGAAAATATATGTCATCTCAGTCCAGTAGAAGAAGATCCCACTCAAATCAGATTACGCATCGAACCCACGACCTTGTGTGCGTCGCCAAGAACTGAGGTAAGATCAGAAGCTTTATCAATTATAGTCAATCAAGGAAGTAAAGATAGTAGTAAAAGTATCCAAAGTAGTGTAAGTAGTACATCGAGTCAGAATTAGTCGGTGTTATCAGGAAAGAGTACCGCACAAAACACGATGACAAGGGTAGATCCTACTTTAAGAATGCTTGTCTTCCATGGAGCAAGGACAGAGGATCTAGAACATCATTTGTTCATTTGTGAGACAATATGGACTGTGAAGAATGTCCAAGATGATGATGTGAAGATTGAACAGTTGGCAATGACATTCAGAGATCATGCATTATTATGGCACATGAAATATCAGACTATGACACATGTGGGACAAACTAGAACATTGGCAGATGTGAGACAAACTCTATTGAAAGAGTTCCAAAAACATAACTCTGAGTCACAGTGCATTACATAGCTAAACGAGATCAAGTAAATAGTGAATGAATCAATGTGGGACTATTATCAAAGATTCAAGATACTGAAGGATCTGTTGACATTCCAAATTCCAGATGAACAACATAGGGAGTGGTTTATTGTAGGATTGTTGTCACATATATGTTGCCCTTTGACATAGCAAAAGAGTTTGTCGCAATCAAAAGCCTTAGAAATTGCTATGAAATTAAAAGCATATTGGGTAGGAGAAAATGGTGCAGGGATGGCTCAAGTTCAGTCGTAGTTAGCAGTGTTGACTATTCAATTGCAGGAACTTGCGAAAGGAAAAGAAAAATGTGAGTAAGACTGGTCTGTCACATGTAGAACATAAGGTCATCATAAGAATGAATGTCCAGCTTTTCAACAGTATTTGAATACAGGAGCTTAGAATCCACTAGGGGTATGGTGCGATATTTGCAAGATGATGGGTGACCACCCTACTCCTTTCCCGTTGATGCAAAAGTATCAAAGTATTGCGAGAAACTTGTTTTATAACTTTTGCAAATTTTCTAGAGATGAAGAGAAGGATTGTCGCACATTTGATTTGATGAGGAGAACACACTGCAAATGCCTATGGAGTCCAGGGAGAATAATCTCAAGGAGGAGATCTGCAATATAATACCCCAAGAGGTTATAATCAAGGAGGAAGAGGAGGTTTTAGAGGCTGCAAAAGAGGACTCAGCAAAGGAAGAGGACCAATTATATGTTATAACTGTAATCAGCCTGGACATTTGGCTAGAGACTCTCTGAATCCATGCACGACATGTACATATTGCAGACATCTAGACCATGCAACGAAGGATTTCCAACAACTAGAGAACACACCAGAAATGCCTATGGAGTCCAGGGAGAATAATCTCAAGGAGGAGATCTGCAATATAATACCCCAAGAGGTTATAATCAAGGAGGAAGAGGAGGTTTTAGAGGTTGCAAAAGAGGACTCAGCAAAGGAAGAGGACCAATTATATTTTATAACCGGTAATCATCCTATACATTTGGTGCGAGACTGATCGAATCCATGCACATGTACATATTGTAGACAACTAGACCATGCAATGGATGATTTCCCACATTTGATCACAAAGTGGCAAGAAAAGAGGAACCAAAATTTACAAATTATAGCAAATGAGGTGCTAGAACAAAACACACAAGATAACAAGAGTTACATTGATGGGAGGAACCAAAACCGAGCTAAATGAAGAATCAAGGAAAATAGATCCACCGCTATCGTGGATCCAGATGGATGTCTATATTCTTCCACCTATTCCAACCGGCTCATTTGGCAGTTTTCCGCCTCCTCGACATTTTTCCTAGTTTTCGGTCACTAACTGTTAGCCGCTTTGATGCCCTAAACAACATTTTTAGGGATTGACACAATTAAAATATGTAGGGCTCTCTAGAGGAAACATGTGTATTCCTTAGATAGACCTTCCAACGGGCTAATTCAAAACAGAGATCGTATTAAAAAGTTACGACCCCTCGAAGTTGATGTACCAACTTCACCAAACGGGCCCACATGACTTTGGCGCTCATCTCCTAGGGTTAGCCTTAATGTGAGCAGGGTTTTGACATTCCTGGTTATTATAAAAAGGTCTTTGAGAGCTCCTTAATATTGTAATGGGATTCTCAGGATCGAGTGCGTCAACATCTCTTTTTTAGAGATAAGTCACCACCATTCTGAAAAGCGTTTGTTTTCCATTGCATTTTGCATACCAACTTATTTCCCCATTGAATAGAAACAAGTTTCATCAGATATACAGCACTGTTAAGCATCTTGATAATAATTTTGTATCTTACCATCTCGGCCATAAAACTCTGGATCATCGATAGTAATAGGAACTCCTCTTTCGTTGTTTGACCCCAGAAAGGAGAAAGAGACGTATACCGCTAGCAATCCAAGGAAGTCATAGGAGCGTATCTAGATAGTACTGACTTCGGAATCAAGACCCAATTCCTGTATGGCGACCACTAGTATATGATGTGCCACCACCAATGACCATTCAGAAAGGCGATTTGACAAGGTAAGCACTTTGAATAATTTTCTGAAAAGTTGTTTAGAGTTAATGTGGGATAAGTCTGTTTTTAGTATGTTGCACAGAATGATCAATCGTTGCACCCAAGAGAAAGATACATGTCGCATCAATCGAAATTAATTATAAAAGTAATCGCAGTTGAAGAGAACGAATAGGGAGTTTCAACTCAATTCTCAAATAGGAAACTACATGCATTACGAAAACATCATTTTGGATCTAGGGTTCGATGTGAATGTCATACCGAGATAGACTTGGGATATGATGGAAGCCAAAGTTGATTTGGTCACCTATTCATTTGAGGTTAGCAAATCAACATAAGATTGTTCCAATTGGAAGGATGACAGGGTAAGTGTTAGTATTGATGAAGTGCGCAACTTGGTCAATTTTGAAGTGATCGAGATAGTGGATGGAAACACACGTTACCCAACACTACTTAGACTTGAATTGGGCCTTTGACAACCAAACTATCATTGATCTAAAGAAGAGACAGATGATATTTGAAGTAGAATACTTGAAGGTTACCGTGCCGTAGGATCCTACTGAAGGAAGAAGATAAGTAGAACCAGTAAAGGGAAAAGAGCTAGATAACCTGTATAATATGACAACGCGGATGGATGACTATGTGAATCCTACAGATGATGGTGTATTTAGTTGATAAGAAGTATTAGTTCATGCACGCCAGATTCAAAATCCCAGAGAATTGCTTAAGAGATTGTACGAAGTATCTAAACGTAAGTGTGTGCTCAAATTACCCGCATTATCATATGGATTGGAACCATGTGATCCTCCGTTGTACGACGACTAACCATGTAGATTATTTTAGAAGAGAATTTGAATTGAAAATGTCGCATCAACAGATATAACTAGCTTTAGACGTCACACTAAAAGTGACCCCGAAAAGATGGTGGGTCGCGCATAAGGATGGAATAAGATATTGGAAACAATGCAGAAGGCTATTACAAGTCAGGTTCAAGACAAAGAATGAAGATACTATGCATAAGTATACAGGATTGGGTTGTTTGATGGAGAATATTACATAGTGTATTGTGACATGGAGTAAAGTATCTAAGAAAGAATGGATACACTTGTTTGTACAAACCTTGGACACAATCCTAGAGAATTGGTAAATTTGAGTCGGAAGTGCAATTTGAGAAAATATGATTGGAAGAATTAACTCGGTAATTGCTGTAACTTTAGTTTTGAATATGATGCTCCTTTGATTGACTCAACTTTGTAGGTTATCAAGAACAAGATTTTTACATCAAAAGACTCAATAGAACTAGTACATGTATGTAGCGCACATAGATATTATGCGACAGTTGAATAAGTTTGGCATTAGTTATAATGTTGTTTAAGAAGACCAATAGGAGGATGAAGATCCAAGAAATGTTAAAATACCAGAAAATGAAGGAGAGGGTGTAGTAGAAGGACCACAACTTGAATCTATTATGTATGCAAAACCATTGAGAACACACAAAATAAATATCGATACAGAAGATAAGCCTAAGTTTGCAAACATAAGAGACTATTGGAATGATGAAACTATTGAGAAGATAGTTGATTTACCGCTGAATATCGTGGACTTGTTCACTCATACTTTTTAGAGATGAAAGGGATTGTTGGGAGTTAGAGACGAAGATTCCCTTGGAAGCGCGATGCTACTAATGAAGCAGAGGCCATACAAATTGAACCCGGTGTATAAGCAAAAGGTGAAAGAAGAGATACATAAGATACTGGATACAGGTTAGTCTGCGATGAGATATTTCGTCAATAAGCCGCTTTGGGGTGTGTGTAATGTACAAGACGAATTAGGACTTTGAGGATTCAAACAATGTTAAGGGGCTTTTAGGACTACAAGTAAGAAGTTGATGGGACATACACCATCCAGACTAGTGTATGGCCAAGCAGTTGTTATGCCAATGGAATTCATAATGTCGAGTCTACGCATTGTTGTACTGACACAGATTATAGATTATGGTGCGCTGGAGAAGAGACCGGCCGAGCTGCGATCGAAGAGCCGCTTATCACAAAATTCACCAACAAGTTCAAAAAAGCACGCGAGAAAACCTTCCTCGCATGATAGACACATCAAACAGAAGAAGTTTTGTACATGAGACTTAGTTTTGCTCTACGACAACAAGTTTTTGCAGCACCCTCGAAAGTTTCAGATGCATTGGTTCGGTCCATATGTGATCAGGTTTATGAAAGATGCAGATGTTGTCCAGTTGGAGAAACTGAATTGAGAAGTTGTGGAAGGATTATTAACGGTAGTCGGCTGAAACTATATAGGGACGTACCGGAACTTCGCACTAGTATGAGCGTGCAATATGTGTACCATAGTAATTTTATTATAATGCAGTGCTAGAAAGAAAAAGAAAAGAAGAAAATCAATAAAATAATTTAAAGGTTGAAGTGGTGCATAGGGTTAAACGAGTAAGGAAATAAATCCAAAATGTCTTAGAGATGCAGAAAGAGGAAGGAATTGTGCATAGGAAGGAGCATTGAAGTGCAATAGAGATCTATGTGGAGTAAAGGTGAAACGTGACAAAAGAATTAAAGATGGACAAGCATTTAAGATGCATCATAATCAAGAAAAATAGTGGAGATGCATAGTCATACTGAAAAGAATGAGACAAAGGATTAATCATAAGATCTAGACCATGATCCGCATAATAATCTGAATTTATTGCAGAATATGGAAATAATTAAATGTGAGTAAAATTGGATTAGGACTACGTGTTTGGGGCAACGGGGTGTTGAAAGTAACGGTTGACTACAAGTTATAAAATCAGTTGAGGGATCGACAGAAAAAATTTAATGTCAATTGAGAGCGTAAATGAGATCGACAAGAAAACACACATGGAGTTGAAGGAGTTAGTTATTGAGGGAAGTGTGTTGCAGAGAGTTATGACGCCACCCAAGGTAACAGCAACAACAACATCAGGAACGAATAAACAACACACTAAGCCAACAATAACACTCCATTCGTGAAGGAACCTTAGGAGCATCTACATGAGCCCTACCGCCAAATTCCAAAGGATTTATACCGCCAAGAAAGCTCCACATCGGCCGGCCGGTTACAAAGGAAACAAAGTATGATCCGGTGGAGACAAAAATCAACCGTGTGTAATCATTGAAGATATGTTAGGCATAGTGTGAGGCCATGAAGCTTCCAGCATCACCATTATTATCGGCGAAAGAAGTTCCCGGAGTTAGCTACTAAGAAATATCTTAAGACACGGCCATTTTTATAGAGACATCGTTTATCCTAGTTGAACCATATATTAGGCAGCATGGTTGGAGAAATCAAGGATTATGAACTTGTTAGAGATCACATGCTTTGGTAGGAGCACCGATATCAATGTTTGTGTTAATATGTTGTCGAGTTGAGTCCATGGAGGATACCTATGGTTGGATAGAGTTGTGTCCATAGATACAGAGTTGATTGTGTGGATAACATGGTTTCCAATGGAAAGGGAGGACCCATCACCACTTTTTATAGATAATTCGAACGAGAAAGATTTGTCGAAGATGATGAAAGAGAAGTTTGATACACATAGAGCAGCACATGGTTCACCGTAAATAGTATTACTGATGTGATCATACAAGTTTCCAGGACACAAAGATGATGGATTGCAAATTTTTGAGGAAGTGTTGCAAAGATCAAGTGTCTCCATGTGTGACAGCAGCAAAGGAGAAGTGCATAGAAGGCATGCAAACAACCTGCGACATTCATGTTAAATCATTTTTTTATGGATTGTAGAGAGATACATGACAAGGAATGGAATTGCACTATGCATGGTTGTTACTATTGTTAGTATTATGGCTTGGAGGTAGCTAGAAGACATATAGTTTATGTCAGCTATGAACAAACCATGTTTGGAAGTGGGAGATATGCTAACTTGTGGCACACTGCGCATGAGTAGAGACAATTGGATAACAACATCGCTTTTTACATCTATAAGGAGGTAATTCGACAATGCATTCAATATACATCACACATATTACCGTAGGTGGTAGAAGCATACAAGGAAGTTGTGTGTTTTAAGGCAAGACGCCATCATATGTAAAAATATCTGGGCTTTAAGTAGGGACCCAACCTGTGAAATGGTTTCTACCAGATACAAGGACCTGAGAAGAAATGTATTATATCATGGAATATTGGGACATCAAGTGGAAGATCCCAACGACAGAAACAGATCAACCAGAGACATAACACCCAAAAGTAGAAGAAGTAGGAGGTGATGAAGAAGAAGAAGGATAGGGAACCAAGGAAATACCATGCGACAATACCGTAAGACCATAATCACAAACGGAGAGAAGAGGAAAGACACAGAAAAGAAAGCAAAATTGAACGTAAGAAGAGGAAAGTTGTGAGGCAAACGACCATTCAAGCAATAACAAATGATGACTTAAACAAGATCACAAATCAAGTCAAGGAGGTTACTAAGGAGGCTTTTGAGTGAGCGACGCAGACATAAGAAGAAAGGCACTTGGACGTGCAAGTGCAGATTGACGCATTGTGACATATTTTGGAGAAAAATGGGATAATTCTAGTTAGAAAAGGAGAACAAGAGAAGACAGAAAGTATGGAGAAGACCACAGAGGTGCAATCAATGACATCTCACCCATCTACAAAGATCGAGATCATCGAAAGGATGAAGATAGCAAATGGAGCTTGAGCTCCTACCGGTATTACAGTTACGTGAGCACACAAAGCACTTAGCCATATCGACTCAGGTTATCCCGCCTCCCATAGAAGCATTATGGTTTGTAGGATGAACGCCACGTAGGGAAATCCACCAGGACGTGAAAGGTCAACATCGATGGGAGCTGGAATACAGTTGCAAGATAATGATGCGCCACGCATTACAATATGATAAACTCTAGGTTGAGAGGGAGGAGGTCTACAAAAGGATGAAAAATATTGAAACAAAGTGAACATAATAGTAATATTCCATAAGTTCCTATGGAGGTAGACACACCTTTAGAAGAATAGGTCACAAATATTAGTGAAGCCATTGAGGGATTTCACACGAATATTACTAATTTGGAAGCACGTCAGACACCGAGCACTCCACCAGAAGAAAGAGATAAAAGGGAGAATATGAAGACAACAACCATAGAGAACATCAAAATTATGGAAGAAGAGTGTGCCAATCTATACAAATAAAACATGGGATTATGGACTCATCTGAAAGAAGACATGGAACTAAAGGAAATTAGGAAGAAGATACAGGTTGTGTAGGACAAGGCGTAGAAGTTTAAGGAAGTGATGAGCACCTTACCACCACCAGAAAAGATGGCAGCAATAGCAGAAAATAGAAAATTATACTTAGAGATGAACCAAGTGAGGGTGAAGCAACATGCTCCCACAAAATATCGAAATGTTGTAGGAGGAAGCATACAAGGTGACAAAAAAAGTAGCAGCTGCGCAGGGCATGGTCAAGCAGGAGGTACAAGAAAGTGTAGGAAAATTGAAGATCCATATTACTGTAGAGACGACCGAGGGAATTGTATAGAAAGAAACACAAGCAAGGGAAAATATCACAACTACAAGGGAAACATTTCAAAAGTTCATGGAGACCCTGGAAAAAGCATGAAGTGGTTCGGACAAGCCACACGGAGTGTTAGGGTTTGTTGCAGGTCATTTTAGGACAGTTTTGGGAATTTCACAGAGAAAACCACATGACAAGCCTGACAAGGGAGAATCACATGCGTGAGGAAAGGGAAGACAAGAAGACATTTTCGAGTCGACACGCACAGCCACCTAAAATTAGATAGAATTAGTTAGACCTTTATTTGTAACGGAAGTAAGCCCTAGTATCAAATGTGTATTAAATATGTAATGGTTTTTGGGTAGAAGAGTCAGAGATATGATGATAGTGAGATCAAATGAGAGAAGAGGAGTTCATCTAGTAGCAATAATTGGACAGGAGAATGAGCTAAGTGTGCAATGTATGTGTGAATGACTAGGGTATTTTGGGTAGAACTAATGTATCTTATGTGAGCGC
This sequence comes from Picea sitchensis, assembly GCA_010110895.2. Classification (NCBI taxonomy): domain Eukaryota; kingdom Viridiplantae; phylum Streptophyta; class Pinopsida; order Pinales; family Pinaceae; genus Picea; species Picea sitchensis. The sequence continues at coordinate 3,463 of SNQJ01S0096540.1, read as the reverse complement.
AGTTCACACCTGTTGTAAGAAATGAATATGAATGAATAATAAGTAAGAAGCCATTCATTATGGACTTAGCCCAAAGTTGGGTGAACCATCGTTAAATTATCATGTTCCACATGTTTGTTCTCATGATGTGTTGGTTTAATTCGCTTATTGCCATATAATAGATGCTTATGGGTTAATATGAATATGCATTTGATGGTTTCGCACACATGTTGAATGATTAAATAAGATGAATATGTTACATTATTATGTTGTTATGATTTCGTGCACAAGGTATATTTCATGTTGAATGAATGTTATATCAAAATGAATGTTAGAATAGTCTACATTCCCTTCATGATTGTGGAAGCCTGATTCCTGCAGTCCCCCTAAAATTCTTTTGTGAGACTTTACTTGCATGTAGTTGATGCTGAAAGGGTCGGTATCTTAGGGTTTGTTGGTGAATTAATGTTGAACCCTGTGTATAAGTAAAAGGTGAAAGAAGAGATACATAGGATACTCGATACATGTCAGCCTACGCTGAGATATTTGGTCAATAAGCTAGTGTTGGGGGGGAAGGTGTGTAATGTAAACCAAGATGATCGGGACTTGAGGATTCAATCATTTTTATGGGTGTATAGGACTACAAGTAAGAAGATGATAGGACGTGGATCTCATTCAAACTATAGTGTGGGCTAAGAAGCTATTATGCCAATGGAATTCATAGTACCGATTCTCTACATTGTCATACTGACAGAAGCCATGACATGGCCAGTTGGAGAAGATATTGTCGAGATAGGTAGAGTTGGAAAGAGGGACCGGTTTAGTTTGGTGTGTTTCATCAACAATTTTAGAAAGCGTGTGAGAAATCCTGGCATGACCAACACATTAAATAGAAAAAAATTCAAGTAGGAGACTTAGTATTTGGTCTACTTAATAACAAAGTTTTACAAAGACTCTGGGAAGTTTGCATGCATTGGTTAGGTCCATATGTGATAAGGTTTGTGATAGATACAGGTGTTTTCAGCTAGAGAAACCGAATTTGAGAATTTTTAAGGATTGGTTAATGGAAGTCGACTGAAACTATATAGGGACAAATTGCACTTTCTGGGCACTAACCAAAGCACATATGTAAAAACAAATGTTGAACCCCTGCCTTCCTAATGCGTACAACAAAGCCATTGTATATTCTTTTAATTCAGCCAATAAATTACTAGAAAAGGATTCTTAGTTAAAAAAAAGATACAATGGTATACACAACCATTACACAGAGCTTTTACCCTAGAAACCCAAAACCAAGAAACCAAGAACTCTGCTGAGACGCACCTCTAATATTTTATTCATAATCTATCATCATTATTTACACATAATATATATATATATATATATATATATATATATATATATATATATATATATATATATATATATATAAGGATTCTGTATAATCCAAACCCTAATACATTGATGTATATTAATAAAACCCTAATTCCTTTAAACTGTAATAGAAACCATCGATGAAAACCATGTGCCTAAAACCACTAAAAAGAACGCAAAAAATGTCAATTTTTTGGGTATACCCCTCGGTCTCTACAAGGTGGCTCCCGCTCCCCCTACAACTCCCCCATCGCCCTCGATGCAACGTGGCACTAATTTTATCGCGGTAAATAATATAACACATACCCAACATTCTCCCAATTTGTTGTTTTCTTTGTATATAGGGGATTACATATAAATAACAATCCATGAAAAAAATGCCCATAGATCCTCTACAACAAGAGAACGTCTCTATGTTCACAAATTTTGTTAATGAATCAAATAATGAATTCCAGTAAAAATCCTCTCATCGACAACACCTTCTTTGTATCAACCATGTCTCTACAAAGTGATATTGAACATCAATATGTTGTCTTTGAATGATAAATTGGTTTCTTTTTCTCAAGAAGATTGCACTCGACCACACAATCTATCCTTGCATCTTGTTGTTCCAACCCAATACATGAACACAATATTTTTAACCATATTTCATCCTTACTTGTGCATGAGGGTTTCCATGTATTCAACTTATGTAGTTAAGAGTCCCACTACAAAATTGCTTTGTTCTTCTTCATCCAACTGATTGTTCTCCGCATAAGTTAAACACATACCACCAGGGATCTTATGCAATCCGTATCCGGCCTACTGCATAAAAAAACATGTATGTCCAACACTCTATACAATCCTAGTATTCCTTGGTAGAACAATCCATAATCCATAGAAAAAAAAAAAGCCACGCAAATGGCCTGAAAACTCTTTTACTATTTTCTAATGCTCCTTCCCTATTTTTTGCATATACTTGCTCAAAACTTATTGCATGCAATGTCCTATCTAGTATAGACCATTGCATACATCAAACTACTAACCGTATCTAGCAATTTAACACATATTATGTCCCTTTCCCCTTCCCGGTCTTGGGACACCGAATTCAAGAAATAATTTTACACCTGCTGAATATGAACCCCGACCGATGAATTTCTACATATTAAACTTTTGGTAATATTGTCTGATATATTCTCCGATTTTTAACCAGAAGCTTCTTTGTTTTCTCCTCCATCTCTTTAATTTCCATGCTCAAAATGAATTTGCACAATAAGTATCCCATACAAATTTATAGGGACAACTAAGTTTTCACATCTTGATAATCTCCTATCGCTTCCTATCAAGAACATATCATGCACATGTCACAAGACCAAATAAATAAGATGAACATTGATTAATTTGAAATACACATAGTGATCCGCTTTTCTCCCTTTGTGGAAGTCAAGTCCCAACATATAAGTATCATATTTTGATACTGCTGTCCCAGGATTGCTTTAACTCCATACAAGGACTTTTTTCGCCTTGCATACAAGTTCTTTCCTTCACAACAACCTTTGGTTGTTTTCCACATAGATTTATTCTTCGTGATCCCCATGTAGGAATTTTTTCTTCACATCTATATGTTCTACTTCAAAATCAAAAGCAACAACAACATATAAAATAAATCTAATAGAAGTTTTTTTTATTGATCAGGTTGCTAGGATGTTTACGGATTTCAATGGCTTCTCTAACACGCCGTTTAAAGAGGTGATTTTCTTTGGCGAGGATTTTGGTGTCTTCTAGGCGGATATGGTATCTTGTTTTAAGGGAGTGTTCGGCTAGGGCAGAGGTGCGGATGCGTTCATTCTTAATGTCGACAGTATACTGACAAAACTGTGGCCATTCCGATCAATCAAAAAAACCCCAACCACAGAAATATTTTTAATCAGATTACTTCCCTGTACGGTAGGGAGACTCTGGACGAAATTCGCGTTTTAGAAAAGCTCCGAGTGAAGATAAAGAGAAGAGTGGCAGATCTGGAATTTCTTAAAAAATGTAGAGATAATAACGTGCTCCCCAAATTCGTGCAAATTCAACACAGAACCATAAACAAATGGAATAATGCAGCCTTCTCCAAGCTAGGGTTATC
>SNQJ01S0096539.1:36024-49989 GCA_010110895.2 Picea sitchensis | reverse complement strand
AGGGGGCTCCGGAATGAAGCCTCAGCTGTAGATCTGGGCAGGTGGACTTTGGTCGTCCAGATCTGCTCGCCACTTACCCTAAGGCGCACTTGCACCCCAGATTAAAGTTGACGTCTCTTCCCCACATCTAACGGTCATTATAGACCCTGAGATCCTCTGAAAGAATCTCGTCCGTTCATCGGGATTTATCATAACGAGAGTCTGAACTCTCGACCACAGGACTCCCGAATTCTCGATCCTCAATTTCCCGATGCAGTTAATCTCTCGACACATAGCCTCCTTAAATCGGGCGATCCAAATCTATCTCGGGGTTTCCACCATGGAAAGTCCCAATCTCTCGTCACCAGGACTCCCGAGTTCACGATTCCCGATTTCCTGAAATGGGAAATATTACGACACGTGGCCCCCTTAAATCGGATGGTCTAGATCTATCTCGGGGTTTCCACCATGGAAAGTCTCGATCTATCATCACCAGAACTCTCAAGTTCACGATTCCTGATTTCCCGAATTGGGAAATCTCACGACACGTGGCCTCCTTAAATCGGATGGTCCAGATCTTATCTCGGGGTTTCCACAATGGAAAGTCCCGATCTCTCATCACCAGAACTCCCAAGTTCTCGACTTTCTGATTTCCCAAAATGGGAAATCTAACGACACGTGGCCTCCTTTAATCGGACAACCCAAATCCATTTCGGGGCTTTCATCCTTATTCACTAGGGGTTTAACCCTTAGGTATCTCCTGACAGATCCAACGGCTGTCGGGTTTTCCAGCCGAGATCTGATGGTTCTGATAGGTTCCTAACTTGTGCATTCTCCCACGACTTCCTGGACGGGGAAAGTTCAACGACCCAGATGTTCTCATGGACCTTGGGGATCTACGATCTCAATCTCTTCGCTACCCACGAAGACACAGAAGGTCACAGGAGTATGGCACTTAACATCCTACTTTCTCCTACCAAATCTAATGGTCATGAGTGACCGCAGATTTCCCGACGGAATCTCGTCCGTCGATCACCACCTATCAAGGTTAAGGCACTTAACTTTCCAGCTTCTTCCTCTTATCTGACGTTCGTGAGTGACAACCGATCTCCCGATGGGATCTCATCCATCGATTCGATACTTATCAGGGATTTCTTAAGGCCTTGCGCCTTCACGTCCTTTTTCCAGGTTCTTGATGGGATTTTCGAGAAGGGTATCTCTATGGGGAGGTTTACCCAGGGAACTATCCGAGGCAGTTAAGGGTATCTCTCTCTTCCGAGAACCAGGCGTGAAGTCTGAATTAGATCAGCATGCATATAAATAACAATTTAAGAGAGTATAAGCCACACGTAATCTTTCCATATAAACATACAACTACCAGTACTGATCAAGATACCATACAGACATTCTTATAATGAATTCATTCACGATTTCACAGCTTATGATCATAAATGTCAGCATACATATATATATTTCAAGATGTCAAAGGAAAAACACTTATCAGAAAGTAACACCAAGGGTTATGCTACTACTGAGAGGGGTACTCGTTTCCACCCAACCGTAGGTTCAGCGACTCCCAACGGATTTACCACTAGCCACCCCCGAGCTGAGACCACAATGTTGTGAGACTGTGTCTCTGTTTTCCAGTGACCAGGGGCGAAGGTTACTCTCCTTCCTCTCTGCTATCACCCACTCTGCATATAGCCAGAGTTCTCTTCCTCCCCTCACATCTGCCCCCAATTGTTTCTCCCCCACACCTTATCCTATTGCGAGGTTGCGTGTGGCGCGATTTCCCCCGCGTTGGTCAGGCCTGACGGCTCTTACGGATGGGTGGTTCACCTCCCCATCCCTCATTAATTCTTGACGATCCATCTACCTACCAGCCTGCGAGACATTAAATTCGGGGCCAGCGAGCCACTTTTGGTTCTTCCGGCCAGTGAAGTCCAAATATGGTATTGATTTTCGGTGGAAGTTAACGCCACCTTTCCAGGTGCCTTCCACGGCCTCTCTGCAACCATCGTGGTCTCTTTTAAAGCATATCCCCTCTCAACAGTTCTGCAATATAAATTCATAATATTATTCACATTCATCGACCTTTTCCATAAGGTCCATTCACATCACATATTCACATTTCTGAGTTTGCCACAGTTCTTGGTCAGTCCAGTTATTTTTACAAACTGGGGGAAACGGGGTGTTACACTTCCACATCTCTTCTCAGAGATAAAGCTACCACCATTCTAGCGAGTCTTGCACTCTTTATTTTTATAGTCTCTTTACAATTCGTTCATTAATAGAAATCAAGTATTGTTGTATTTCTTTGTTTCTGACAATTTTCATGAGTGTTTCATTGTAATATCTCTGCTTTCATTTCGTTCCAAACATAATCCGGATTGAAGTTAGCTACATATCCCTTGGCCTAGTTTTGATACATGCCTTAATGCCTTCAAAAATATCAATTTCAATGGCTTGAGAAACTCTTGCTTTTGGATTATTCATGGGTTTTAGGGTAAATTTGCACTTTTTTTCTCTAGATATTTGAGCTATTTATAAAGGAATTATTTTGATGAATGAAATTGGATATGGTTTTAATCTAGTTATAAATCATTATTATCAGGGCTCCAAAAGAAGAAGAAAATATCGAGATCCAACCATCTAGATCAAAGGTGAGATGGTTTAGGTCTTTTAGTAATGAGTTGTGCTTATAGACACCATTACCTATGAGTCCTCTAAGAATAGTAACATATTGACTTTGGCGATTTCTCATGGCTATGGGGATTCTCAAGGCTTCTTCTAGAGCTTCGATGCACTTGCCAATCCCTTTGGGGTTATTTCCATCGACAAATTAAGGTTTGTAATCTTTTGATCCTTCATGTTTTTTTTTTCCAATAGATTTTCTTGCACATTATACAAAGAAAGCTTTACATATTTCAAATGGGCTTTTACTTATCATTAAAACTCTTCAAATATTTTAAAGAAGCAATCATATTATGGTAGTTTAAAAAGAAGGATAGCATTTTAGAACATTTTGGTCATACAATTCTCTTTTCTAGAAATACTAATATTTTGAATACTAAGATTTATTTTGGTCTTTCTAATGTTGACTTACATTATAAGGAACCTCCCTAGCGAAAGGAAAAAACTTGATGGTCGATTTTGATACCAAAGAGATAAGGATCTGCCTTATCAAACTCGCATGGATACTAACCTAAAAGTGCTTTCCAATATGAAATTTTTATGACATCTCAATTGAAAATCATTGAAAAGACATGTAATAGTATTGGACGTTGTCACCTTCTTGGAATGGTGCTTGTAACTCCTTTGCTAGAATGATAAATTATAGTACTAGTATAATTTTATGGCGTATCGTATATTCACATGCTTTATTGGTTTACCACAAGGATTTGTTGGGGTCTTATGTGGTAGCATTTGGATCTAGATATATGTGTGGGATTACTATTATGTAATATGGCTTGAACATGATTTTGAATAAATAATGATGACAAAAATTCTAGTTAGCAATCAACATCAAGAATGGTTGTTTTGGCCTTTGTAAACTTTTTGAAGTAATCCTTTTCTAGTGTACTACCTGGATTTTCTCACTTATTTAAGTTGTCCACTTATCAATTTCCATGTTTACATGGCTCTACTCGATATGTAATTATTATTTTGACCTTTTACAAGGATTAGTTTCATTCCAAGTATTCATTTGGTCATTTTGCAAGTCTTTGTGTTGTACCTCACATTGAGATATTAAAGTTCTTCATCGAAAACCACTAGACGTACTTTTTGGGGGGGATTTTGAGAAGCATTTGTAGTAACAATCTCCAAGTGTTAGCTTTTGTAGCTTGGGAGGTACTCTGCGTGTTGTGTCTTGTATGCAGGAGTAACCTCACATTTACACTCCTAAGCACTTGACTTTGTAATAGGCTTTTATAAAGTTGTAATAAAGTGACTAATAAAATAGTGACTTTTTGTAAAGTAATCTTCTAATATTAAAGTGACTTTATTTCAGAAAGTGCGCTTATGTTATAAAGTGAAATTGTACTTTAATATTTTAAGTGATTCATTTTGGAGGGAATGAATCATGTCCTTTGATCTTGTAAAGGCAAGATTAGATCTTTACCATTGGATTCAGGGATGGGGAAGGTGAAAAGACATTTATATGTGAAAAGTCATTTTCAAGTTATAAGAGTGAATCTAAAGCATTGTGCAAGACACTTTTGAGAGAGATTTCTGAGAGAGTTTGAGAAAGGAAAGTGAGGGCATCAAACTGAACGTTTTTCCCAAGAGATATTGGGTACATTTCCCAAGGGAGTTTTCTATGTAAGAGGTGTTGATATTTTTGTTGTTGTTGGAGGTTGTATTGTATGGATCCGTACAATTTGTACAATAAGGAGAAAAGGGCACATAAATCGAGGCTGGTTGCTGACACAAATTTCAAGGAAAACTGAAGTTTTCTTTGTTGTAGAATGAGATTTATGTTATGTTTGTAAAACTTATTGTGGGCACAAAATTCGAGGTGTTGTTCAATGAAGGGGGTTGTACAACAGTATGGATTTGGCACAAATTTCAAGGAAGCTTTTTGTGGGACTGTTGGGTGTTGTAAGTGAATTATCTTGCTGGAAATTGTATTTCTATTGCTGATATGTACTTTTCTGAAGCTGAATAAAATCTCTCTCATTGTGTATCCCCACATTGGGGTTTTCCGTAGCAAGTTGCCTAAATTTCTGGGTGTGCACATGGATTTGTGACTATTGCTCATTGTTGTTTTTCGTTGCAATTTTCTTAGTAATGTGTGTTTTAGCTTATGAATTATAGTTGTGATGTGGCTTATTTTCATTTAAGACTGAAATAATTTTTTTCTAAGTGTATGAAAGAATTTATATGAGCTGATTTTCTCATTAAATTTCTACATGGTATCAGAGCTTGGGCTTTGATTACAGTGAGAAGTGTTATTTTTGGCAGGGATAAAGGGGGAAACATGGTTATTTTTTTTCCATAGGACAAAGATAAATGCATGTATCAGATTTGAAGATCGGTTGGAAGGAATTTCCAACTATTTGCACTGGAAGGTCAGGATGACTGTTGTTCTCAAGGAGAACAAGATTTGGAGTTATGTCAGCACTATTGTTGTAGCTCCCACAACAGATCCTATTGCCTTGTATTTTCATGAGGTAAAGGAGGCTAAAGCACCGAGCATCATTCTGGATGGAGTAAAGGACCCACTTATCCCACACTTGGCTAAGAAGAAGACAACCAAAGAGATGTGGGATGCATTGAAATTTTTTTATGAGGCTAAGAATGAAAACCGGAAGATGGCCTTGAAGGATAAACTGCATGACATGAAGATCGCTAAGGGTGAGGGTGTTGCATCCTATCTTACCTAGATCGCTTAAGATAAGGACAAGTTAGCTACAGCAGGGGAGGTCATCTCAAAACCAAAGTTGGGAAGGATAGCCTTGAAAGGCTTCACGAAGGAGTGTGATGTCTTCGTGAAGTGCATGGTGGGTCGGGAAAATATTCCAGATCGGAGAGTATTATGGGACGACTTCACTCAGGAGGAGATCCGAATGGGATCTCAAATTAGTGAACAGAAGGAAAACATAGCTGACGAGGATGTTTCTCTTGCAACAGGGAAAAAGAAGACGAAGGGTGTAGCACTCTTTAATATTGTAATGCTCTGATACCAAACTGTAGCACTCTTTCATACTGTAACGCTCTGATACCAAACTGTAATGCTCCCGACCATCAACCCATGGTCAGGCCAACATTACTACACAGAATAACAATCTCATACTTAATTCTATATATAAGACATGCATTTAAGCAAATGAAACACATTTAAACTCAGAGTAACCATAAGAATTACTTCTATTATAAATAATCAATGGCCTTAACATTAATTCGTATGCACAACAAAATACATGATAAATATAAATACACAGACATGCAGAAAAGTAATTAAAACATCATCTGGTACTTATCTTTGAAACGATGGTAATTCCACCAACCAGGTGCAGGCCTTCCACGAACCTCCCAACCTTAGACCACACTGTTCATCAAGCTCAGCAGTGTGTCATACCCGATATGGGACTAAGCTCCACCCCCAAGGCAAGGAATCCTAGGCTAGGCTGAGGTTACAGGGAAAACACACAGTCACAAGGAAGGAATTATCTCCCAGGAACCACTCATACTCACTGCCACAGACTCTCCTTCCCCACATGCCTGTTCCACCCCAGGAGTATACACCTTCTTTGTCACCTAGACAGTCCTTTGGCTGCTAACCTCCCTTACCTTGGGTTTCAGTAATAGACCGAACCGAAAGTCTCTGAGCTCTGTGGCAGCTACAGGGTTCCTTCCAGGAGTTCTCTCCTTCCTCTGCGTACTCTCTCACCTGGAGAAAGTGTTGCACAAACTGACCAACAAGCCACACACAGTCCAGCACTACGTGACCACAACAACCAACGGRGAAAACAGACACAAGMTTTCCAAACAGKCTCAACAATGACATGATGGTCTCATGGTTATGGATTTGGGACAGAGACTCCACACACAGGCTCGATCTACTCAGACAGAGGATGTATCGGATTTTTCCAGAAATCAACACAGGCTATCCATGAAATCAACACATAGACTTCGCCCCCCAGTTTCAGAATGGCACGAGGTCTCTTGCAGGGGTCGGAAGGGACGTACGGTTCAGAAGATGCACGGGGCTCTTCCAGAGGTCGGACGGGTTCACGCCCGGGCAGTCAAGGGTTGAATGGTGGAGGAACCCCCCAACACGACTGATCTCAGACGCTTTATTTTCATGTGCCTGGGTTGACACTTGTCACCCATGAAACTGCATGCATTCCATCAGCATGCGTTCCTCCCCATTTGGAAGACACTTGCCATTCTAAAAGAACTTAGGATAAAACATATAATTCACATGATCTTTTTGGAATAATATTAAAATATTATTCCCCAAGAACTTAAGCCCCTAGGCTCAACACTTAGCCCCTCTTCTCACCTTCCAACCCCTAATACCTTGCCCACTCTATGGAAGCTTAGTCCCCCATCACTCATTCATCGTGGTCGGTCTGCACGTGGCGGTGTTTATATTTTTATTAAAAATGTGCATAGATACATGTACAAAATCAGGCCCTTGGCCTTCAACACTTAGGCTCTCTAGCCTAACAATCACATAAGCCCACCAACTTATATTAACTTGGCTCACCAACCTATAAAAACATATTTACAATTCATTTCACAAATATGATTTACGACAGGGCTTGGCCTTGGGGACATTACAATCCCCCTCCCTTATTTTTGCACTGTCCTCAGTGCAAATTTCACACATCATCAACAAGATTTCCTCAATCTTCAAAAATATGTGGGTACTCTGCCCGCATAACATCTTCATGCTCCCATGTTGCATCCTCAGAACTGTACCAGGTCCACTGGACCTTTACAAGCCCTATAGCTTGATTCTGGAGTTGTTTGTTTTTCTTGTCCAATATGTGCACAGGATGCACTTGCAGGAGACCTTCTGGTTCCACCTGAATCACATTCTAATCAATAACATGATTAGCATCAGGTATATATTTCTTAAGCAATGAAACATGAAACACATTATGTACAGTCATAGATGCAGGTAATGCAAACTTATATGCAACTGGCCCAATCCTTTTCAGGATTTCAAATGGCCCACAAAATCTTGCTGCCAACTTGGCACAACTTCCCAGCTTCAGGGAACTCCTGTTAGTTTTCACTTTCAGGAAAACATGATCACCCACCTTGAATTATCGATGGGTTTTGTTCTTATTAGCATAAGTTTTCTGCCTATCCTGGGCAGCTTTCAAATTCTATTTAATTTTTATCATTTGGTCCTCCATCTCCTTGAGCAACTCTGGCCTAACTATTGCTCTGTCAGCTGGATTATCCCAGCTCACTAGAGGGTTTCACTTTCTTCCATAAGTGTTTCAAATGGGCTCATCTTCAATGATGCATGATACCCATTATTGTAAGCAAATTCTACCAAATGCAGCTAGTCTTCCCATCTTGATGGTTTGTCCATCATGTACATTCTCAGTATGTCCTCTATTACTCTGTTCACCCTCTCTGTCTGTCCATCAGAATTGGGATGATATGATGTACTAAAATTCAGATTCGTTATGAATCCTTTGAACAGTCCTTTCTAGAAATTTGAGGTGAATTTTGAGTCCCTATCAGACACAATCGTTTTAGGAATTCCGTGCAAGCATGCCACTTCTTTTAAGAAGATGTCAGCAACATATACTGTCTTGTGAGTGGTTTTTAGTGGAATAAAATGGGCATCTTTTGTAAGCTTGTCCACCACAACCATGATCGAATCATGTTGCTTCTTGTTCTGGGCAATCCTATAATAAAATCCATGGTCACCACTTCCCACTTCCACTCAGGAATGGGTAAAGGTTGCAGTAACCCTACTGGGTGCCTATGCTTAGCCTTAACTTTTTGGCATTCCATACATCAGGCGATGTATTCAGCGATCTCTACGTTATGCATTTCTTTTAGAATCGTAAGTTTCAATTACTGGACATTGGGTATATACACTCTGTCTTTATACAAAAGTAATCCATCAGCTTCCAAGGTGTAACTTTCCTTTTTCTGTGGCCTTTCACTCTGTTGTAGATTTGCTTCCAAATCTCTGTACTGCAAATATGCATTTGCAGCTTCCAAAATTCTATCATTAATATCAGTCCTGTACATGCTAATGGTTGTAGCATGTAAGTCATGCACTTTTCTGCTGAGTGCATCAACCACCTTGTTCTCCTTTCCCTTGATATGCTTGATATCAAAGTCGTATTCGCACAGAAACTCCAGCCACCTACTTTGTCCAACATTTAAAGTCGGCTAATCAAACAAATATTTCAGATTGTTGTGGTCTATTCTCAATTCGAAACTCCTTCCCATGAGGTAATGTCTCCATTTCCTCAGAGCGTGGATGATTGCTGCCAGCTCCAAATCGTGAGTGGCATAATTCTTTCCATGCTCTTTCAACTTCTTGGACTCATAACAGATTACAAATCCATCTTAGCTGAGAACTCCTCCCAACCCTTCCTTACACGCATCTGTGCACACCACAAAATCCATATTTGGATCTACAATCCTCAAGATTGGAGCATTGGTTAACAACTGCTTCAGTCGCTAGAAACTGTTCTCGCACTCTTCGGTCCACTGAAACTTTTTCTCCTTCCTTTGCAAGGAAGTGATAGGGTGAGCTATCTTTGAGAACCCTACTATAAACCTTTTGTAGTAACTCGTTGGACCCATAAAGGATCTAACTTCTGCCACATTCCTTGGCACTGACCATTCTTGAATGGCCTCAACCTTCTCAAGATCCACAGCGATCCCTTCTTCTGAAATAATATGCCCCAAGTAATGGATTTGCCTTTGATAAAATGAGCATTTGCTCAATTTGGCATACAGTTGGTGTTCTCTCAACACTTGCAGCACCATTCTCAGGGGTTGTTCATGCTCTTCCTCTGAATTGGAATACACCAAGATGTCATCCAGGAAGACTATGGAAAACTTGTCTAAATAGTCCCTGAATACACCATTCATCAAGCACATAAAAACAACAGGTGTGTTTGACAGTCCAAATGGCACCACTGTGAACTCGTAATGACCGTACCTTGTTCTAAAGGCGGTCTTCTTGATGTCCTCATCCTTTATTCTTACCTGGTGATATTCTGATCTGAGATCTATCTTTGAAAATATTTTCACACCCTTCAACTGATCGAAAAGATCATCGATTCTCGACAGAAGATACTTGTTCATGATAGTTACCTTGTTCAACTACCGAAAATCAATGCACAGCCTCAATGTTCCATCCTTCTTCTTCACGAACAAGACCGGGGCACCCCAAGGTGACACGCTGGGGTGAATGTACCCCTTCTTTAGAATCTCTTCAAGCTGCAATTGAAACTCTTTCAGCTCTTGCGTACTCATTCTATAAGGAGCTTTCAAAACTGGCGTTGCTCCAGGCATCAAATTTATAGAAAAATCAATGTCTCTCTTCGGAGGTAGTCCAGGTACCTCCGGAAATATGTCCTTGAACTCTGTGAGTAACTCATGGTATCCAATATTTGAGACTTCATCTCTGGATGCTTCCTCCACATGGACTACAAATAATTGACAACCTTTCCTGTAACACTTCTTCAACTGCATGGCTGMTATTTCTCTAACAACCACAGCTCTGGGAATTCCTTGGACTGTTTTCCAATTTTTCTCCTCATCCAGGCATGTAAACCTCTTGTTACGACAATCCATTCCAATTAAACATTCATAAGATCCTAAAGGCAGAATATTCAATTCAGCCTTTGTGCTCATTCCTTTTATGTCCACAGGACAAGACTTCACCAACTCAACAATTTTCCTCTTGGTTCCTGTAGCCAACTGCACTAACCAAGACTTTTCATGTTTGCTTCTTGATAAATGCAAACTTTCCACCACCCTAGGGTCTACATAACTATGGCTAGCCCCTGAATCAATTAAAATAATAATTGGTCGGTTGTTAATCATACCTTCCACTTCAATCATGTGCAATTGAAATTATGCTTGCTTGTTGTCCAGGGATGCGTAGATCCTTGGCATCTTGCTTCCCATGTCTTACATGGTTTTAGCTTGCTGAACATTGTGGATGGTTCTCGCTTTATCTTTTCTATGGGGGCAGTCTTGGTACCTATGGTTTCCTTTAAAACCCCAACACTCCATAGGTGGCGGTCTGGGCATTTGTTCATCCACTTCAGCCTTCCTGGGCTCCCTAAAGGATGGCTTTCCCTGAGGATTGTTTCTGAAAAAGGGAGGTTTGTTTCCCTTCATCCTTTAATCTTTCTTGAACTTCTTCTGATCATCCCAAACCTTCTGAAAAGTAGGCCTTTCTCTTTGTTGTTCATACAAGCATTTTTCCCTTCTTATTGTTTCTTCCATAGTCTTGGGATCATCATACTAGATTTTGTCACTAATGGAAGGTGGCAGTCCATTCAGATATCTTTGAATCTTGACAGCCTCATCTTTGATGAATGGAACATACTTCAGTAGTTCCAAAAACCTTTGTTCATATTCATCGATGGTCATGCTGCCCATCTTGAGTTCGAAGAACTCCTTCATCTTTCTGTCATAATATCTTTTGGTCAGGTATTTCTTCTCGAAATACCTCTTGAACTCCTTCCAAGTGATATCTTTCTCCCTAATGTCCTACACCTGCACATGGATGCTTTTCCTTTCAATTGATACATTGCAATTCTTCCTTCTGCATGAGAGGAATAATTCTGCAGTTGAAAATATTTCCTCATGCCAAGCAACCATGTCTCGGCATCTTCCTCCTTCTTATGTTCTCCATCAAATGTTGGAGGCTTGATATTGTTCATCTCTCCCTTCAATTCATCCACTCCAAATCTTCGGTGTTTTCTGGTAGGGGACGAGCTTGAACTACTATGTGCCTCCCTACTAGAATGATTTGGGGAGTGACGATGATGTCTTCTACCACTCCTCGATCTTCTTCTCCTCTCAGGGGTCCTGCGACTCTCTGTCTTGCTTGAGTCACTCCTCTTCTCTAATTTCCTTTCTATTCTTTCCAGGCTCTTCAACATTTTTAAGTTGAATTCACCCTGTTGAACCCTGACCCTCATGAGATTTCGGCTATCAGCTCGGCGAGCCTGGGCATATTTCTACAATTTTTCAATGAATTTCATCATATGTCCCTCCTTATCCATCTCTTTTCTGTGCCCATTAGAGTTTGATCCTTCGATTCCCAAGTTGACATCCCTTCCTACCCTTTTGTCCTCTATTTCGGAGGCAATCTGCACCTCTTCCAATTCCATACTCGGCGTCATTTTTCGGCTGTCCTGACACTCATTGAACTCTACACACACAACGTTCAGTCAACCGAAGTTTTTCAGGCCTTAAACCCTTAACAAAATCACAATATTCATAAACCAACGTGAGTGAGAAACTGTTTTGACTTCACAAAGTTTTCTGAGCTCTGACGGCTCTGCGAATTTTGGGACTTCGATACTTCAGGTTTCGGGGTTTTGGTCCATGAGGCTCTCACACTCACTTTCAGAACTTCTGGATTTGGGGTCTCGGTCCATGATACTCTCAACCCCTTATCACTCCAACTCCCGAATTCTGAAATTCTGATTTACTTTACTCTCCGGGCCCACAGTACAGTTGTCGCCCTTAATCACAGTGGCACGTAGCACGTTCAGGAGGGTCCACATCACCTTCGGCAATGTCATCGGGTCCCACCATTCTTGCTTGTCTTCTCGACTCACTGGCACGTGGTGCACACCCATGTGTCCACATCCATTCCAAGGCAATCCAACGGTTAGAATTCTCTCAGATCTACGACGCAGATCTTTTCGGTGTTTCAGGGTTTCGAGCATCGGGAGTTCGTGCATCCACACATCTTGAACTTCCATTTTCTGAAATTTCTAAATTACTGTCTACTCTTCCACTTGATCCGACGGTCACTTACGATCTACGGTTTAGATCGTTTCGGGATTTCGCGTATTGTGATTTTCGTGTTCCTATGCAACTCCAAAGGGTTTTTAAACCCTGCGCACGTTTTCCAAATCTGACAGTCACGAGGGTTCACCTTCCCTCCCGAATAGATCCTTCGGCTCCAACACTTATGGTGTGGAGTCCCCTCTCCCAGTGGCCATATAGCACACCGATTGCAGTTTCATAACACCGCTACACCTCCTGAGCTTTGTATGCACAATCAAGTAACTCCTTGACACTCAGGAGCATTCAAAGGTTTGAAATTGGTCCTCTAGAAACAATTTCTCCTCAAACCCTCTGTCCAAAGAGCACTCAACTGGCCCATCTAGGCTCAGTTTCGAAACCTTGGCTCTGATACCAAACTGTAGCACTCTTTCATACTGTAATGCTCTGATACCAAACTGTAGCACTCTTTCATACTGTAACGCTCTGATACCAAACTATAGCACTCTTTCATACTGTAACGCTCTGATACCAAACTGTAACGCTCCTGACCATCAACCCATGGTTGGGCCAACATTACTACGCTGAATAACAATCTCATACTTAATTCTATATATAAGACATGCATTTAAGCAAATGGAACACATTTAAACTCAGAGTAACCATAAGAATTATTGCTATTATAAATAATCAATGGCCTTAATATTAATTCGTATGCACAACATAATACATGATAAATATAAATACATAGACATGCAGAAAAGTAATTAAAACATCATCTGGTACTTATCTTTGAAATGGTGGTAATTCCACCAACCAAGTGCAGGCCTTCCACGAACCTCTCAGCCTTAGACCACACTGCTCATCAAGCTCAGCAGTGCGTCACCCCCAAGCTGGGACTAACATCATATGGTACTTATCTTTGAAACGGTGGTAATTCCACCAACCAGGTGCAGGCCTTCCACGAACCTCCCATCCTTAGACCACACTGCTCATCAAGCTCAACAGTGCGTCACCCCCGAGCTAGGACTAAGCTCCACCCCCAAGGCAAGGAATCCCAGGCTAGGCTGAGGTTATAGGGAAAACACACAGTCACAAGGAAGGAATTTTCTCCCAGGAACCACTCATACTCACTGCCACAGACTCTCCTTCCCCACATGCCTGTTCCACCCCAAGAGTATACACCTTCTCTGTCACCTAGATAGTCCTTCGGCTGCTAACCTCCCTTGCCTTGGGTTTCAGCAACAGACCGGACCGGAAGTCTCAGAGCTCTGTAGCAGCTATAGGTTTCCTTCCAGAAGTTCTCTCCTTCCTCTACGTATTTTCTCACCCGGAGAGAGTCGCTCACAGGCCAAGCAACTTGTTCTTCCAACTTCAATCACCTCTCTCACCTGGAGAGAGTGTTGCACAAACTGTCCAAACAACCACACACAGTCCAGCACTGTGTGAACACAACAACCAACAAGGAAAACTGTAAGGTAGCTAGAGAGGTAGTGGGGAGGCTTAGAGGGCCCA
>SNQJ01S0096539.1:11534-24106 GCA_010110895.2 Picea sitchensis | reverse complement strand
TACAATTACCGACTTGGTTAATCCTCAATGGGGATTAACCTAATAATAAAAATAATAATAATGACATGATTAATCCACAATGGGGATTTAATCCAATAACAAAATAATAAGAATGCTCTTCGCAGTTACATTATTTCAACAAACCTGCTCTCGGTCTCAGCCTTAGAAGATGTAAATTGTTCAATAGGGGACATGTATTTATCTACAGGAAGGGAGCAGATTCGGTCGAACCACAACTAATTGGTGATCAAATGGATAGGTTTTACATGGTGCGAGGACAACCTACAGGTTATGATTCATAGTCGGATGAGGAGCAGGAGGCTCCTGAGACTACAGTGGTACCAAGGGATCAGTCTTCTATTTCGAGGGAAGAGAGGTAGTCTCTTATGAGCATCGACATGGGGATCAACTGGTGTGAGCAAACATAAGCTCACAGTGGGAGGATGGACTCTTTGAGGAGCTCAGGGTCCAGGCAAGCGACTAGGAGGATGTTTTCTGGTTCGAGTTATGTTCAGGTGTTGGGTTGGCTCCAGGTTCAGAGGGAGCTCCTACTACGAACAATGTGATGGGACTGGATGATGGTGATGGTAGTGAGTACATCCCTCGCTAAGAGGGAGTGTTATCTTTTGTAGCTTGGGAGGTACTCCTCGTGTTGTTTCTTGTATGTGGTAGTAACCTCACATTTACACTCCTAGGCACTTGACTTTGTAATAGGCTTTTATAAAGTTGTAATAAAGTGACTCTTTTATTAAAGTGACTTTTTGTAAAGTAATCTTCTAATATTAAAGTGATTTTATTTCATAAAGTGCACTTATGTTATAAAGTGAAATTGTACTTTAATATTTTAAGTGACTCATTTTGGAGCGAATGAATCATGTCCCTTGATCTTGTAAAGGAAATATTAGATTTTGGTCATTGGATTTAGGGATGAGGGAGGTGAAAATACATTTATATGTGAAAAGTCTTTTTCAGGTTATAAGAGTAAACATAGGGCAGTGTGAAGAGAGATTTCTGAGAGATCTTGAGAAAGGAAAGTGAGGACAACAAACTGGGTGCGTTTCCCAAGAGATTTTGGGCACATTTACGAAGGCAATTTTCTATGTAAGAGTTGCTGATATTTTTGTTTTTGTTGGAGTCCATACTATATGGATCTGTATAGTAAGGAGAAAAGGGAACAAAAATCGAGGCTTACTGGCATGAATTTCAAGGAAAACTGAAGCTTTCTTTGTTGCATAAAGGGTTTTTTGTTCTGTCCATACAACTTACTATGGGCACACAACTCGATTTGTTCAGTGAAGGGGGTCGTACAACAATGCATATTTGGCATGAATTTTGAGGTAATTTTTTGTGGTACTCTTGGGTGTTGTAAGTGAATTCTCTTGCTGAAAATTGTATTTTTGTTGCTGATATGTACTTTTGTGAAGCTGAATAAAATCTCTCTCATTGGGTTTCCCCACATTGGGGTTTTCCCTGGTCGGTTGCCTAAATTTTTGGGTGTGCACATGGATTTGTGACTGTTGTTCATTGTTGTTTCACACTACATTTTTTCTTAGTAGTGTTTGTTTCATCTTATGAAATATAGTTGTGATGTGGGTTATTTTCATTTAAGAATGAAATCAATTTTTTCTAAGTGTATGACAAAATTTATATGAACTGATTTTGGCATTAAATTTTTACACCAAGTAGAAACTATTCCCTTTGGGAAAAGAACATTGTAAAAGTACACTCTTAACTATCCCTTTGGGAAAGACACATTGTAGAAGCATTTATTTCCTTGAGTGCACTCTTAAAAAAAAACTATTCCCTTTGAGAAAGACACATCGTAGAGACATTTATTTCCTTGAGTGCACTCTTAAGGAAAAGAGAATATTTAACAAGAGGGAGTAAAGAATTCATCACCCCCTCACTCCAATGAAATTATAGACATTGCAGAAACAACACACGAATTCTATTTCCCAAAAACTAAGAAGAGAAAGTTGCTCACATATATTATAAAAGAGACAAACTATTTGGTTTTGGATGAGGCATGGTCTTTTCCTGTCTAAGAATGGATGGCTTTTACAAAATTTAATATTGTTCATACTGATTTACAAAATAGTTAATAAGTATATTAATTTTTTTTAATAATTTAAATTGTAATTTCATATTCAAAATCAAATTATATAACCTTGTTAGATATAATGCTTACAGTGGTTGTAACTGTGAGTTTCTAGGTTAACTATGAGATAATGCTTACAGCTGTTGTAACTGTGAGTTTCTAGGTTAAATATTTTTAGCTAATCAGATCCACTTTATTAGGATCAAGATTACTAGGAGTCGGTGATCTGGATGCTATATATGTAACCTCCATTTGTCTATGAAATACGAATTGAATTGTGTTGTGTGCAATATGCCTTCTCTCATATTTTCTATTTGGTATCAGAGCTGAGGTGAGAGGAACAGAGAGCCTGATTTGATGTTGAGATGGCATTGTCAATAAGCCTGAAGAATTTGTGTTGAGTTTTCAGAGGAGCCATCTTATGATCACTTGCTACCCATGATATATGCATCTGTCGCAGACATGTGGAGGTCCGTTGGTCGATGAATTGTTGAGCAAGCTAGGTGAAGTTGCAAATTGTTGCAATCTTGTTTATGCTGTGAAAAATCACTTTTCCACTGCTATCCATTTATGTAGTTCGTTTCCAGAATGAAACTACCGAGGAGCCGTGAGCTGGATTAGAGGACTGAACGCTTCCATATCTATTGATTACAGAGGTATTCATTTTTTTATTATTTTTTTTATTGATATGGAGTATATTGCATTGGAAAAATTTAATGGTTTTAATTTCCATACTTGGAAAGTAAAAATACAACTTCAAATGATGCATAAGAATTTATGGGGAATAGTAAAAGGTACAAAGAAGGCACCTACAAATCCCAGGCAATTAATTGAATGGGAGACAAGAGAGGATAGAGCCAAGTCCATTCTTGGACTGTCTCTTGCAGATTCCCAACTACACCTAATAGATTTGGAAAAATCTTCTCAAGAAATGTGGGTACAATTGAGTACACACATAAATGATCTAAAGTCTTTGTTAGCACAGTTGGGAGAGATCGAATCTAAAGTCGATGAAGATGGTGCAAAAACAATTTTGCTGAATAGTTTGTCTCCAAAATATGACAATGTTATTTTTACTTTAACTCAATTACCCTCTCGAACTCTGGAAGACATGATTTCAGCACACTTAGCAGAAGAAAAGAGGATGAAGGAAGGTGACATGGAAGTCAATTCACATGCTGAAATTGCACTATTCTCCAAGTGAAGAACAAATAAAAACATTGAATGCTTCTACTGTCGAAGGCGTGGACATACAACACTAAATTGCAAAACACGTGCTAGTGATCTTCTAAAAGGCAAACTGAAAGAGTCAACTAACATAGTTGAGGACTCACTAGGTGCTATGCATGAATACTCATCCAGTGATGATGAACCTTCTCAATCATCTCTCAAACTTTTTTAGAATATAGTTATTTATGTATGTTAGATATATATTGTAAAAACTTTTGATTCTTGTTGTATTTCGGTGCTCCAAGATCATTAGTTACGTGTTATCATTGTGTTGTTGAGTGTGTGTAAAAAAAATGTCATTTTGTAAGATCGATTACTGAATGTTTCAGTATCGAGACTATTCTTCGGGGTAGTTTAGAATCATCGATCCTATAAATACTTCAAAGATGGTCAGAAGCAGTTGTATTTGTGTTGGATGAATTGGTAGCTCGAAGATGATGGAGAGAAATAGTGTGTCTATGAAGTTCATAGATGGGTGTAAGTGCGTATGAGGACCAGTGAGACAGACATGACAAAATTTGTGTTGTAACCTTTTGTTATGTTTTGTAATTTGTGATTGTAATATTTGTAATGTAAGCATTAAGGGAGGGTGTTAGAGATAATGCTTACAACTGTTGTAACTATGAGTTTCTAGGTTAACTATGAGATAATGCTTACAGTTGTTGTAACTGTGAGTTTCTAGGTTAACTATTTTTAGCTAATCAGATCCACTTTCTTAGGATCTAGATTGCTAGGAATCAGTGATCTGGATGCTATAATGTAACCTCCATTTGTCTATGAAATACGGATTGAATTATGTTGTGTGCAATATGCCTTCTGTCCTATTTACTATTAACCCTTTGTTACTAGGAGAATAACGTCTAATCAAAGTTATATGGAATCATATATCCATATCTACAGCACAGATAATAACATAGTAACAAAGGTTATATGATAATTATGGAGAACACAAGAGACAATGTGTAACTCTCAAATCATTTATGTGTACCTCTCATTGCTTAATAATTTCAACTAGATGAAATCATATGGTGATTTTTCTTTCCCATCGTTTCTTCATGCCATCATATTTGATTTTCATTCTTCCTCTTCTGGATGTTCAGCTCATATCAAACAAACAAAGATCCACTCATTTTGAAATGAAGGGTTGCACATGGAACATTTAAGCTAACATCACCATGCTCATTATTTTTTTATATAATAAGTGGTTGGGCTGAAGAATTATCATCCCAATATAATATGACAGCAACGCTTCCGACTCATCAGTCGCTTATACATTAATGCATCATTTGTTTACTGGCCACATTTTGTAACAAAATTTTCAAGCATCAAAATTTATAGATAGATATGGGTTTATGAGTTTCCAATATCTCGTGAAGGATTCTGCTGCCACTTACAACTCTAGCGCAGAAAACTGCATAAACGACATCTTTATTTAAATTCATAATTGTCGTTTTAAATCGAAAACCACTTAGTTCAGTTTTTTGGTAGACTAGATATTGTTGGATTTGTAAATTTAAGTGATTATTTTTGTATAATCCAAATATTCTGAAAAAAAAATTAACATACTTAATCTATTTCTATCTTAAAAATTAAATTTTGAATAAAATTTATATCTCTCGATTCCAATTTTTGTTTTTAATAAAACAGCTAACGAACACCATATATTATATTCACGTCTCAATTTGTACACAAACGAAAACACGTGTTGACGATGTTGATGACGCACAATGTAGATTGGTCAGTCTGAGGAGGGATTGGCGTGTGAATGAGCGGAGATCCAACCATGTTCTGCAACCATTGCCCACCAAACATTCATTTGTATTCGTTTATTCAGAAATTCAAGGAATGAAGTGGAGAAAGAGAAGAGAGTAGGGAATGAAGGGACCTGGGTACCTAGGACTTGCTGTGCGCCGAGTCTCTTGCTGACGTCTCTGCATAGCATTCGGCGTATCAAGTCTTTGGCGGAATGAGAAATTGAGAGCCACTGATCACTAGGGAAACGAAGGCGGCCACAGAGGACTAACTCAAATATCTCCTGCGGCGTCTCTCCCACAAAGGGGGGAACGCCACTGAGCATTATGTACAAAATGACCCCTGCGCTCCACACATCCACTTTCTCGTTGTAATCCTTCCCTCCCAACACCTCTGGTGCTACGTAATACGGAGTACCCATAATTCCTTGCATTGATCCTTGCCCTGCGTACATTAATGTCAGAATTCATATACCCAAAAGTTGCATAGCCTTGTATGGCAAGCATAATAAGCATACCTGGAGAGAAAGAGGAGGCCTGCCCAAAGTCTGCAAGCTTCATTTGAGCGACGGAATTTGAATTATCTGCAAACAGAATGTTGTCAGGTTTTATATCTCGGTGGGCGATTCCCATGGAGTGGCAGTAACTGATGGCCTCCATGAGCTTCTTCAGGATGGTGGCGGCCTCCTCTTCTGAGAAGGGAACTGTATTCTTCCTGCTGACAATTCTGTCGAAGAGATCTCCGCCTGAGCACATCTCCATTACGAGATGGAGAAAGTCATCATCCTCATAAACGTCATGAAGGGCAACCACAGAGGGGTGACCTGAGACGTACTGCATGATCTTGATTTCATTGTTGAGGCATTCTCTGTCGATGGAATCGTGCAGGATATCTGCTTTTCTTATGGTCTTGCAGGCGGCCTGTTGCCCACTTCGCTTGTTGAAACATCTCCTGATCACTATGGTCTTGCAGGCGGCCTGTTGCCCACTTCGCTTGTTGAAACATCTCCTGATCACTCCGAATCTGCCTCTGCCGATCAATTCCTCTTGCAATTGGTAGTTCCGGAGGAGTGAATCCGTCATTGTTCGTCGCCTCTAATCTCTCAAACTCGTCTTGATTCAAATTAAATTAGGCACTGGCTGTAGGAGAGGCGTGGGTAAGAGATAACTCTACAGGCAGGAATTGGGTGACATCGGTTTGCTGGAATTGAAGGCAGGGTAGGGAAGGCACGTCAGGTCTCGAATTAAATTTCTTTGGAATTTTAGGGAGAAGGGTATCTATCGCGAGAATCGTTTTCAAAACTAAACATGTGGGATTTGAAAACTAAACGTTTTCAAAACTGAACGGCCCGTCAAATTTGACAGGTTTGACAACTCTTTTCCCGTTTTAACAGTTTCAACTGAGATGGTCAAATTTGGCATGTTTGACAACTCTGTTCCTGTTTTGACAGTGTCAACGGAGATTGTTGATGGTTTGGAATTTTGACAGTG
This sequence comes from Picea sitchensis, assembly GCA_010110895.2. Lineage (NCBI taxonomy): Eukaryota > Viridiplantae > Streptophyta > Pinopsida > Pinales > Pinaceae > Picea > Picea sitchensis. Next base: position 17,536 of record SNQJ01S0096539.1, on the reverse strand, counting down.
TCAACCAAGCCTAGTTTCTTGAAACAACGAGAATCACCTGTAAGATCGTTGCTTATCCTTCTCCCCGTTCCTTCCATTTTCAATGTCCTCGTTTTTTCCATTTTCCATTTGAATATGAGATGTTTTCTATATCCATCGTTGTTTCTATCTACATCATTGTTTCCATCGTTCTTTCTATTCGCAGGTTGAGGAATGAGAGCAGTTCCAAACCCATCAGATCATCTACTAAGCATGGTTTATTGAAACAACTACAATCATTTGTAAGATCGTTGGTGACAGTTGGTGAGTTAAATCAAATTTACAAGGACTAGTAATTGCAAATTTTTTCATTATGAAAAAAAAATCCACTTTTGAATAAACAAGGGCTTTGGAAATGAAGATGATAGTTGGCATCTTATAATTATTGATGATGATGATTATGGTGAAACATGAATAATATGCTAATAAATAGGCTAGTTTCATAATTATGTCGAAAGACATATACCTATTGGCAATGGGCACAATTAATGACCTTTTAATCTAAAATTCTAATCTGATGGCTAACAATTAAAGATGCTGGCATATTCTTAGTCGTCTTGTATTTTTGAATGCATCCGTTAACTTGTTTACTTTTTAACATTTACCTAATCATATTAAGAAATCAATGCAACACCATATAATTGCCACGTTTGGATTATTAACGGGCACTACTTCAACTGCCTCCTCAGTTGTCCGTACGTCTCACCTGTCCGCATGTTTCATATTCTATGGCTGGCGGACCCACCAATTGCATGAGCATGGAGCGTTTCATTTTCGAGCGTTACTTCAACTTCCTCCTCAGTTGTCCGTACGTCTCACCTGTCCGCATGTTTCATATTCTATGGGTGGCGGACCCAGCAATTGCATGAGCATGGAGCGTTTCATTTTCGAGCGTTTCTTTCGGCGTTCTCAGCCGCTAGTTAGGGCTGTGCTAGTCTTAAAAGAAATTAACTTTTTGAGCGGTTTTTGTTATTTAAATGAGAAATAACTACAACTAAAATTTGTATTCAAAGAATTTGACATCCACTTACAAGGGATGGAGTATAAGCATTATTGGACAAGATCTCTTACCATGTTTTTATTTAGTATGGTTGTCTTGTAGTTTTGGGATTAAACCTAAATTTTGTATAATTTTAGGATTAACAAATATTTTTATTTTATCAAAAAATATATATTTGTTTTCATAGTTAAACATTACACTTCACATCCTTCAAGTTAATATATTTTAAATGGTTATAAAACCCGAAATGGAATATCTAAATTTTTAACAAAATCTCATCCCTCTAACTAATATATTTTAAATGGATCATAAAACCCCCAAGATCTTGCATGGCAAAACCTTCATGATAAGGACACAAACTTTCATAATTTTATCCTATCCATTTCATTGAAATTAGCCTTGAGTACACAAACTCATAGTTTTATCCTATCCATTTCATTGGAATTGTTGTTAAGTACTTTAAATATACTCTCACTCTTAAGTATTTTAACTAGACAACCACGACCAAGCTTGCATTAAATGCCAACCATCATGTACCATGTTTTTTAATTCTATTTCCTATAATATGCTTCTTGGCATCGGGATACACAGATCTATATTGGGATACGAATATCCATCACTGGGATATGTAATTTATTGTGATGGTGTGATAAGTCTATAGTGTATGTTAGATTTGGTTTTTAATAACTATGATGTAGACAAATAATACTTATACAACCAATTAGAATTACTTGTATAGATATATGAATCTTAATATTATTTATTTAGTGTTAAATAAAAGAATAGTTTAAAAGCAGATGATATTTATAACAAAGTTTATTGATTATGTAATTAATTTCAAATATTGAAATAAGTGAAGGCAACAATAAGACTTGAAATATATTAGCCAATCAGAAATGAAAAAAACAAGTATTTTTATTTTATCAAAAAATATATATTTATTTTCATTAGTTAAATATTACACTTCACATACAAATTTAAAATAAAAGGGAAATTAATGTCAAATCAATAGCAAACTCATTGCTATAGTCCGAGACCTTTGACAGAAACTAATAAAAAATTTCATAAAAGAATTTATTTTGTATAAGACTTATTCTCTCTAAAAAGAAGTTAAGCTTACCTTGGTGTGAACAAGAGAGTGGTATTTTTGCAATGCTTCATCCATGAGCTTCTTATGCTCTTTTGAACCTTCAAGAAGACACCTGAAATACTATGAAATGCCTTATGCTAAGAAGCCGGTTGATTGTACTTTGTTCTCTCTTCTAAACCTTTATAGTTGGAGTTTCTTTATCGGAATGTGTAATATTTGTCACGGGCTAAAAAAACTACTATTCTATTTCAAGTTTAGTTCTATATCCTGTTGAGAAGAGTGAACCCTTCCCTAGTAAAGTGGGTACCCTGATATCTAATATTTCATTTCCAGCGGGGAACGAGGCAATATTTAAAGTCCATAGATATATGTTACCTTCTCCTCTACCAAAAGATCCATTTATTTCCTTTACCAAAAGGTCACAAATCCCTTACTCTATTCTGGTAGGCTCTGAGGTAATGGTGTTTGGACAGTTTATCACCGTCTCTGAATCACCTTACACATGTATTTGATGTCCATTCTCTCTGCTTGGTTTAGACGCGGCTTCGTACTCAGCAACATTGTCGGTACAAGCCTGAGTCAGTAAGAAAAAATAACAAGAAAAAATTAATAAGAAAAAATAACAACTATACTTTAAACGAGAAATGCAAAATCGAAAATCTAGTTTAGGCTATATTTTCGAATCCCATGACATCACTATGATGTTATCATCGCAAGGTCTAAGTTTTATATCACTTTTGTAATTGTTACATCATAATTTCCTAGATTTTTGATATTTATTAAAGTATTGATATATTTCAATTTCATGATATATTTAATTTTAATAATTATTTATTTATTTTGTTGAATTAAACAAACTATATAATTTATTAAATCTGTTCTTCTCTTACAACGTTATATCGCATGAATATGTTCAACAATTTCTCATTGTTTATTATTGACAAAATAAACATACCACCCTTCTTAGGATTCTATTCTAATCTTTCCACCTTGCCATACTTCTATACATTGTGACTTCTATTCTAATCTTTCAACCTTTCCACGTTCCAACACTCTAGCAATTACAACAATCCCCTAAGGCAAGGACTTGTTGCTCGACTGTTTGTCCTATTGTAACTTGCATTCGTGAGGCTCTAAGTTATATTAAGATCAGGTGCATTAAAAATGCTTTGTTTTTAAAAAATAATGAGATAAATTTGGAGATATTTTTATTCTTGTCAGAGAGTTTATTCACGAAGGAACCATGTTTTTTTAAGGATTTTAGTACTCTTTTTTTTGTGATTGGCGGAATCAAAAACTCGTGGTTCTCGTACTCACGTGACACGAGGTCGATTCTCGTCTGCTACCTCTATAACCTCCAGGTGCGTCCACACAGCCCGCAAGCATGGGGCACGGATAAATCGAGGTGAGAATCGAATGTGAGACCTCATTTTTACATTCCCTTCCATTTACACGGCACTTTCCAATCGGTCTACACCCCTGCGGACCATTTTTTGATACACTTTGAATGAACCTTAAAAAATCATTAAATTAATTAAAACTCTGATCCTGTTGCTTTATGGAATTTTGTTATAGGTAGTTTAAAATGGGATGTTTTGATTACTAGTGATCACATATCATTCCCACTCTATTTACTAACCAATATTGTATTTCATACACAACTTCTTTTGTTAATCTATTTCAAAGCAACAAACATGTTTTATTATTCTATTTCTAAGCAACAAACATGTTTTATAAAATAGAATAGCCTACAAAACAAAGAAGGGTAACAAAAATAAGGGATATTGTCATATATCTAATAGTCTTTTTTAATTTTTTTGGTAATCTTCGATTGTGCATAAGTGCATTGCTTCAGTGTCAATGGCTTGACAACTTATGTCTATTACAAATAGACTGTGTCTCTTTACTTAAAGTCTATTCACAACTTTGCTTTCAAGATACAATAATTAGATGCTCAATCAAGTCCAACACAACTTAGATCATCCAAGAAGMAATATGCATACATCCAACCACAACCTTAAAACCACCCAACATTACTTATACATAGCCAATACAACCACGTAAGGAACAATAACATGCAGTACATATAAAGCAACCATATAACACAAGTATGGATGAGCACTCATGTTTCCATCTCTTTTTCATTTAACCARTGCAAGTTGTTTTGTTGTGCTCAAACCCTGAACTTGACATAACTRCAKAAGACTTGATGACTCTTTCCTCTTGCAACTTGATGCCATAGAACTTCGAGGYATCCACCTACTTATATGATATTGTTGTGCACTTGCAAGTCCTTTTGTTCCAAGGTGGACCCAAGTGTCATCTTTCGTCACTTTGCGTCGAGTTGTTCCAAGTCATGTTTGGTCCGCTCAAGTCGCCCCACGTCCACCCAGGTCGACCTTGCCCTTTGGTATATTTGTTCAATTGTGACCAAGTACACCCCACTATGCCCAAGTGAGCCAACTCATTCAATTGCATATTAACTCGTTCAAAGAAAACTTTGTAGCCTATATGATGATTTTCTCCTTTGGGTTTGCATGTCTAGCTCGTGCACCCAAGACATCCCAAAATCCATATAAAGGCAACATGAATGAGTCATTGCTTTGTCCATTTGATCGAGCAGGTGTTATAACCTTCTACGGAAACCCTCCACGATTGTCTTGCAAGCGTGCCTACTTCCATCCACAATCAAAGATCTTACATGTATACATACTTGGTATTAAGTTGAAAAGAATGATAATGTTGAAGAAAAGATGTTATTACAAAGTTGATGAAAAATGAAGAGTGACGAAATAAAAGACTCATGGAAATAATGATACTACTACCACATCAATATAAAAGTTTGTAATTAAAAAAAGAAAATTCTGGATCCAATTGATTCTTTTGGCCATAATAAAAGCATATAAGGTTAGAATGAGGTGAAATTTTATGTGTATATACATAGTGACAAGGACAACATATTTACCAACTTAACGAAAACTCTACAGAGTTCTAGTTTTTTGGGGGTCCAATTTTTTATCCCGTTTTTAAAAATGGTGCTACTAGTAGCACCCCCCGTTTTTAGGTGGTTTTTCGATATTTTAAATTTTTCGATCCACAATGTTTCCACATTATTTTTTTAAATGTTTATTTTTCATCTATTTTCAATTTTTTTCTAATTTCTTTTTTATTTAACGGTGTTTTCAGTCATTTTTTCATGCTTCTTTCAATCTTAAAAATATTTTTTACCATTTACTTTTTTGAAGTTACGATTTTTCATATAATTTTGTCTCCTTAATTAATTTATTGTTCCATACTTTTTAAATATAGTGAAAAACATAATTTTTAACACATTGTTTACCTTTACTTCAATACATAGAAAACAATTGTAGTTAAATAACACTATTTTTGAATATTTAGCTAAAAAATACACATTTTATAGTCATATATAATTAAAAAAACTATACATTTTGGTACCTATTCCTTAAAATAACATGTCAAATAAAGCATTTTATGGATATAATTGAACAAAAAAAAGTAAAAAATTTATAAAAATTTATCATTTTCTTTCATATTTTTTTACATTTGAAGTAAAAAATGACAAAATTTAATAAAATCTTTCAATGTATAGTGATTCGCATACAAATAAAATGAAAAAGATTCATCACAAAAAAACAATAGATACATCTTTATTCTTATTTTAAAATCTGAAAGTCAAAACATTACAGTTATAGCTCATCAAAAATTTGCAAAATTGAGCATCGTCTTCAAGGGCATCTTAAAACTAATCAACACTATCATATATCCCAAATTCATCATTCTCAACAAACACATTATCATCTTATTCGACGTTATTTTGTGCTTCCATTGAGTCATTTTCTTCTTCCATTGGCTCTTTGATATCCACAAGTTCTT
>SNQJ01S0096539.1:0-11524 GCA_010110895.2 Picea sitchensis | reverse complement strand
TGACTTGGTCCCTCCTTTAAAGTCCATATTTATTAAGCTATTGATTCCAAAGTCCATATTTGTTAAGCTATTACAATACCATATTCAAAAGTCCATATTTATAAAATAGTAAGTGTTTGTGGTGAAGAATTCTCTATCACAATAGAATAGTGGTTTTGAACTTTATGCATTATGTTCATAATTTTTGATCGGGTAAATATTATAACAAGGTAATTAGTTGTTTCTGTTTATTTAGAGAAGTATTTGCATGTTGAGGTTTAAGTTCTATAGGATAGCACAATTGATAAGACTTGTGTGTAATTTTTCACTATGGGAGAGGTAGCTTTGTGTCCCTGGAGTTATGGTTTAGCATTCTTACCATCCACAAAACATGAGGAAGTATTAATGAGTTTTCCAATAAAAATAATTCAGGTAGTATTGAAAGTGGTGTGTACAATTTTCAAATTTATAAAAGCTATAAAATCATATAATTTAAATAAAATTTATATACAATTATAAATTATAGCTAATAAAAATTAATAAAAACAATAAATAAACTTTAATTAAAAAATAAAATAATATATATATATATATATATAATTAAAGACTAATTTATTTTAGGAAAAATAATACACATAAATAAATAAATTCAATAAAAATTTTGAATTTTTATTCAAGTTAAAAAATGTTCCTTGAACTATATTATAGTAATAACTATTGTTGTTTATTGCTTTTTATATTGAATAGTTCTATGTTCCCTATTGGAATAATTATATTATATATATTATAGTAATAACTATTGTTGTTTATTGCTTTTTATATTGAATAGTTCTATGTTCCTTATTGGAATAATTATATTATAACTATATTATAGTAATAACATACTTTGTTGTCCGTTGCTTTGTATATTAAATAGTTCTATGTTTCTTATTGGAATAACAATATTATAGTAATAACTATTGTTGTTTATTGCGTTTTATATTGAATAGTTTTATGTTTGTTGTTGTTTATTCAATTGTGGAGGCCCTCCAAAATTATTATATTATAAGTACTATTGTTTATTGAGCATATAAATGTTATTGTATTTCCGTGATGATTCTTAAATTTAATTAGGCAATGTTGGACATCAATGGTGGAGATAAATGACTCTTTTAGCTTAAAACAACTTGTGAATACAGGTAAGAATATTTTATATATATTGCACATAATATAACGAGAGGCCCAATTATTATATCATAAGTACTATTGTTTATTGAACATATAAATGTTATTGTATTTTAATGATGATTCTTAAATTTAATCAGGCAATGTTGGACATCAATGGTAGAGATAAATGATTGTTTATTGAACATATAAATGTTATTGTATTTTAATGATGATTCTTAAATTTAATCAGGCAATGTTGGACATCAATGGTAGAGATAAATGACTCTTTTAGCTCAAAACAACTGAAACAACTTGTGAATACACCTTTAGGTAAGAATATTTTACATATATTACATTGAATATAACCACTATTTTGCCACAAATTTGAATAGAATTCAATGAAAATTAGAGGAATAAATTTATTGTTGTTTATATTGAATAGTTCTAGGTTTTTATTGTTTATTCCAAGGATAATTATGGATGCCCTACAAAATTATTATATTATAATAACTATTATTTATTGAGCATATAAATGTGATTGTATTCCAATGATAATTGGAAATAATGAAGTATTGATTATATAAATGTAATAGTATTTCAATGATAATTGAAAATAATGAAGGTATACATTAATAGTTATATAGAGATAATCTGGGAATTTTAAATTTAATCTAGCAATGTTGGATATTAACATAGAGAGAAATGACGGTAGTTTACGGTTCGAAAAGTGTAGTGTATCGCTGCCCTCCTCTAGGGTTTGCTTCCTGCTGCGCAGCTCCAGGCCGCCTCCATGGCCACGCCAGGGGGAGGGAATCCCCCTCCCTCCTCCCTGATCTTTGTCGAAGAGGCGTTTAGAAGGCTGTTAGCGTCGTCCAGGAAGAAATCGGTGGCCAAAGAGGCCCCGAAATTCGTCAAGAAACTTGACACTATACATGAAATTGATCTGCCAGAGGAGCACTCCATTAAAATCGCCCTGTTTCTCGCTGAAAGAGGTTTGGTTGGCCAATTCATGGGGCTATGGCCCTCAGCCAAAACCACGGATAACTGGATTCAACGTAACTGGAGGCCCCATCTGAAGCACAGTGTCACCTGCTACCCGGTGGGAAGAGGATTCTTCGTCTTCGAATTTATCTCAAAAGAAGATCGTGATCTCATCTTCCGAAGTGGCCCCTATTTTATGGGCACCCAAGGTCTCTATCTAAACCGGTGGTCTCCGGACTTTGATCCAACAGTTGATGTACCCAAAGAGGTACCGGTCTGGGTAAGACTCCCTAATCTTTCGTTCCATTGTTGGAATATTCAAGCCTTGGAAAAAATAGGGAATACCCTAGGTCGTTTCATTGACAAAGCAGAGCATAAAGGGCAGTACTCCTGCGCGATGATTTGTGTTGAAGTTGATCTGGAGGCAGGTCTGCCAGAAGCCATCAAACTCTCTGTAGGCTCTTGGTCTCATTTCCAGAAACTCGATTATGAACAACTTCCTTTTAAGTGTCGGCTCTGTCATGAACATGGCCACTTCCAGCGTAATTGCCCAAAAGCCCAGCCGGAAGAAGAAGGCGAGGGATGGCAGAGGGTCAAAAGAGGAAAGGCCTCCTCCAAGCCAAATGAGAAAAGAGCACCAAGCAATGCACATAAATCAGATCCTAAAGCCCCGTCGAAGGAACCCGCCCAATATTAAGCTATGATTCAGCAGCCAGTCACCGCGGCCCTAGGAGAAAGTTCCTCGGTGGTGAATGCTCCAGAAGCCACTCCGGTTATTGTCATTCGAGAATCCACTCCTCCTGATCTCGGTATCCCTGTTGAGACGCAAGACACCCAAGGTTCCATCTCGTTGGAGCCAGGGGAAATCCAACCAGAACCAGCAAATCCTTTATCTGGAAGCTCTCCTACTCACGGAGAAGCGGAAGAGGACTCTGACCCAGGAGGAGACACTGATGAAGGTTCCACTGAGTCCGGGAGCCCGCATGCAACCCCAGTCAAGAACCCAAGGGGTCGGAAACCAAATAAAAAGAAAAGAGATGAATTCTCTTACGCAGATATTTTGCAAGGCTCCCATCAAACTCTTAAAGGCATGATGAATACAAGATCCAAGCAAGGCCAGGCCTCTAAAGGGGTCGTCCCCTCTAAAAGTAAATAATGTGGTACATCTTCTGGAACTGTAGAGGTCTAGGAAGCCCTCAGAAAGTTGAAGCAATGAGAGACTTAGTAAGAATCAACAAGCCTGAGATCCTGCTAGTTCAGGAGACAAAAATGGAGGATGACTCTACCGTCCATGCAGGAAACTCATTCTAGAAAAAAATCTCTAGGGAAGTTGTCAGTGCCAGGGGGGCCTCAGGAGGACTAGCCACCTTCTGGGACTCCTCCATATTTGAGCTGCTTTCTATCCACAATAATTTTCACGGGATCTACACCAAACTCACTCACAAAGCTTCGGGCCACCAAGTAAGTTTGTTCAATCTCTATGTTCCTATTATGTTAGCTGAAAAAAAAGATTGTTGGGACTCAATTGAAGCGTTCCTAAACCTCCACAGGCCTGAAAATATAATCATTGCAGGGGACCTAAATTTCACCCTAGACACAAATGAGAAAAAAGGGGGCTCCATTGTCCGAGATCCCTCTCGGGAATGGGTTGAAGACACCATCTTAGGATGGGATCTTGTTGACATTAAACCCTCCAATGGTAACTATACCTGGACTAATCAAAGGCTAGGTCCAGGGCACATCGCGGCCCGTCTAGACAGGTTTCTAGTCCACTCCTCCTTCCTCACCTTGGGGCTACATGGCTCGTCCAAAATCCTTCCCCATTGTGTCTCCGACCATAAGCCTATCCTCCTTGATCTCTCCGTTGACGAAAATCTGGGACCCATCCCCTTTAGGTTTAGTCCCCTGTGGGTCCAACAAGATGGCTTTAGTCACATTGTCACTAGCTCTTAGAGTAAAAGGGTTACTGGAAGCCCCTCCTTTATTTGGGAAGAAAATCTTAGACGACTAAAACTTGATCTTAAGAACTGGGCCAAGCTTCATTCCTCCCTGGTCTCTTGCAGGAAATACGCTCAAGCTGCCTTGGAAAACCATCAAACCCTCATGGAATCTGTTCCCATCACTGAAAGCATCTCCCAGACAGAAAGTAACTGCCAGAAAGCCTTTTACAAAGATTGCAGAGTCGAAGAAGAGTATTGGCGTCAAAAGTCTAGAAGCCTTTGGTTAGCGAGTGGTGAAAAAAACACCTCTTATTTTCACAAACAAGCTGAAGCTAGAAAAAATTTCAAAACAGTGAAGGAAATCTTCCATCAAGGCAACCTGGTGAAAGATTTTGAAGGCATTAAACAGGCTGCCTTTTCCCATTTCCAAGACCTTTATACAGCTCCCCCTACTAATTCCTTATACCCTCATGCTTACCCCCTCTCACTAATTCCCAAAGTGATTCAAGCCTCTGATAATGACTCTCTTGCAGCTCTTATTACTATGAAAGAACTCAAATCTGCTCTGTCCCATATGAACCCGGAAAATGCCCCTGGCCCAGATGGATTCACAGAAAAATTTTATTCCAACTGTTGGGATATAATCAAATATGATCTTCTCCGGATGGTAAGGAACTCTCAAAGCCACCACAAGTTGGGAGGGAGCACAAACTCCTGTTTCTTAGCATTGATCCCGAAGGAGCAAGGGGCCTCTAATTTCTCCCGGTTCAGACCCATCTCCCTTTGCAACACAGGATACAAGCTGGTCACCAATATTATAGCCAATAGGATCAAAACAATTCTGCCGAGGATCATTCCTGAAAATCAAGGAGGTTTCATAAAGGGAAGAAAAATCCTAGACAATGTCATTCTTGTTCAAGAAGCCATCCATTCCAGCGTCCACCAAAAAGAGAAAGGAATGGTTGTGAAACTAGATTTGGCCAATGCATTTGATAGAGTAAGACATGACTATCTCTTCATGGTGATGGAGAATTTCGGGTTTTCCCTGGAGCTCATTGGCTGGATTAAAGGATGCTCCCCTTGGATAGCCCCTTTGGTCAACGGGAGATCGACAAACTTCTTCCAGGCCTCAAGAGGGCTGCGTCAAGGGTGCCCCCTATCTCCGCTCCTCTATGTCATTCAGGCCTCTGTGCTCAGCTTCCAGCTAAACAACTGTCAGCAAGATCTTTCCCTCCCTGGTCTCCGCATGGCGCCAAATGTAAAGGACATAAATCATGCCCAATTTGCAGATGATACTCTGCTGTTGGGAGGCGCCAGATTCCATTCTGCAAGGAGCTTCAAGAAGGAGCTAGAAATCTACATTCAGGTTTCAGGAAGCAAGATCAACCTGCAAAAAAGAAAAATTTATTGTTGGAACTGCCCTGGAACAGAAATTGGGAGAATCTCTAGAGTTCTGGAAATGGAGTGCTCGCAGAATTGGGACTCATTCACCTACCTGGGTGTCCAGATCTTTAAATCTGCCATCAACTCAGCGAGCTAGAATCCCATCGTTGACAAGTTAAAAGCAAAGATTGAGAAGTGGGGGGCCGGTTGGCTTACACTAGCAGGAAAATTTGTTTTGCTGAAATCTGTTCTTTACAGTATCCCTATTTATCAATCCTCTATTCTTCTGGCCCCCATTACAGTAATCGGCAAGATTGAAAGTCTCTTCAAGAAATTTATGTGGGAAGGAGGGAGAGGAAACCTGAAAAAGCTACATATTGTCAGTTGGGACAAAATCCAAAGACCTTACAGCGAAGGAGGCCTCCAAGTTAGAAGTATTCATGCTCAGAATTTAGCCACGGGATCCAAACTCCTTTGGAAACTGGTATCCGGAAGATCTAGCTGGAGTAAGAAGGTATTGTGGAAAAAATACTTCAAAGGGCAGAGACAGCGGTGCTTAGATAAAAATCCTTCCATTAAAAAAGGATCCTCTATTTTTAAACTCTGTCTCAAAGCCCTGGAACACTTCAGATCTTTATTGTACTGGATCCCTGGTAATGGGAAAAGAATCAAAGTTTGGGAAGACTCAATCCTTGGGGAAGAGCCTTTGGGGCAAAATCTTAGAATACAGAACATAAAGCAGTGGCTTCAGGATCAACATGTCTTCACCCTTTGGGATCTCTCTGCCTGGGATAATGAAAACAACTGGTATGATTGGAATTTAAGAGGCCATCCCCCCAGGCTTGACGAGGAGGCAAAGCTTCTGTCCAAGCTTCTGCAGGGCAAAGCCCCACTGAAACAAGCTGCCAGAGATAAGAGAGGTTGGGGTACAAAATCAAGAAGTTTCACTACAACGAAAGGCTATCAAGCTTTAATGGCGGTCCCTCATGCTTCCCCAAACCCTATCCACTGTAAGTACGTCTGGTCCACTTTGTCCATCCCGAAAGTTGATTTTTTCTGCTGGAATATAGCGCACAAAAGTATCCTCACTGCGGAGAATCTGAGGAAAAGAGGCCTGGAAGGGCCCTCAAGATGTTCCCTGTGTCAGAATTATGAAGAAACCATTGACCACTTACTACTTTCATGTCCCTTCTCAAGAGAGGTTTGGCAAGAAGTCCTTCCCACGAATATTCCCAGCTTTGTAATGCCCTCTTTTACTGTTGATCTCCTTTCCAATTGGGCCGACTCCTCTCCCTTCCGTCTTGCCAAAAAGAACCTGCTCAAAATAGTCTTGATGCTGCTTCCTAAATTTGTTTTCTGGAAACTATGGCTTGAGAGGAACAATCGCCTTTTCAGAAGTGTGGAGACCCCTCCCTCAAAGGTGGCACTGAAAGCCAAAGTTCTCCTTGGAGAGACCCTATATTACAAACCTGCTCTTTGGAATGCTCAGTCGTTAGATGACAGGGAAACAACCTGGCTTACAACCCTAACCACAAATGCTCAAGCACCACCCTCTGCCAGGTCTCCAGCTCTAGCTGTTTGGGAAATTCGTATGAATGAAGAGGACTTTGTAAATTGGAGACTCGCACAGGAGACTCACTGTTTGTTCTTCGATGGCGCCTCTAAGGGCAACCCAGGTCCTTCGGGTGGAGGAGGAGTGATCCTCATGTCCTCAGGCTCCACTCGATCCACCTTTGCCTAGGGGTTGGGAGTTCAATCTAATAAATTTGCTGAATTTTATGCTCTATGGCAGGGTCTCTGGAAAGCACTCAGTCTAAACATTCAAACCATCTCAGTCTTTGGGGATTCCAAACTGGTGGTGCAGGCCATGCACAGGAAGACTAGGCCCTCCAGCCTCCAAATGAAGTGGATCTACCAGAAAATAATGATCCTAGCTGGAAAGTTTCAAACTATAAGCTTCTACCATGTGCTTCGACATCTTAACAAGCAAGCTGATCACGAGGCCAACCGTGCTTCGCTCCTGAGCAGAAGCACTATTTCTGTCAATGGGATTGACTCAATCTGTAATATCCCGTGACTCTGGCAGGATTGATCTCGGGGTTTGTAATCTCTGCTTCAGTGTTCCACTGACCGTTGCCCCATTCTCAGCCTCATGACTCTTTGGAATAAACTCGGTGGAGATGCTGGTTTCTTACAGGATTAGAATGCAATGCTTAAAAAAGACTTCACTGACTTAATTTACCATGGCCAAAAATTGGAAGAAGAGCGCAGAGAGATTAGATTAAAAACTCAGCAAATGGCTCAAGTGAAAGAGGAAGGTAATCTTATGTTACAGAACTCTCTCCAAACCTTGCAGCATGACAATGGAAAGTTGAACGATGACTTTCAAAACGCCTGCAAAGAAAGTGATGATCTTGGGGGGAAGATTTTCGTTATCAAAGAAAGACTCTTACAGTTACAGGAGAAAACCACTAGTTTAGAAGAACAAGTTGCTTCCAGCCATGCTAAGAATGAACAACTTCAAATCCAAATCTCAGCTAAGTCCGATGCTATTGTGATCGGGCCTCTATTAGGCCAAGATGACAGATCTTCTCCTCAGGTGAGTCAGCCTCATCTAATGGGTTGTGCTCCTTCGGCTGCCTCCCCGGACTCCTGGCCAATACTGCGAACACGGTTTGAGACCAAGGGGAAAGAATTGTTGCTCTGGAGTTCACTGTCAAGAAGTTCCACTCATACCAAGGCATCAAATGGAAATCAGATCACCGCAAACTTTACTTCTTGGCAAATCTGTTTACTAGCCCCTCCTGGACCTGTTGGTGTAAATTTATGGCAACCACGCTCCTGCCCTTCGAATGCATTTTTCTCCCTACGCACTACTGTAGCAGTGTGGGCAAGCTGTTGTAACAGATGGACTCCAGTTTTTGAGGGCCCCGACCGCCATTGGATTCTTCCACTCATGACAGAGCATTCTGTCTTGTCCAGGGAATCTTCCAGTGTAGCACAGCCCCTGGAAGCTGATTTTCCGGACTTTTATTAATCTATCCTCAGTTGCGGTCTAAAAAAAACATAGAGAGAAATGACTCTTTTAACCTAAAACAACTCGTGAATACACCTTAAGTTAAGTTAAGTATGAATATATATATAACCACATCTTTCGTCACTATTTTGACACAAATTCGAATAGAATTGTTGCATAACAATCACCAACTCATGACGACAATTAGTGAGTGTCGTATGCAATTGGTTTGTATTTGTATATGCGTGTTGTTTTTCTCAAGTCAGAAAAAGACGGGTTATCATAATAGGGATCAACTAAAATTTCATTTGCTTTCAAGATTATTGTAAATTATTTCTTTTTTAAAAAGAATACACAATAGAATTTATTCTTAAATAACAATATTATTGTGATATATTAAAAACTAGCTTGGTATGTGTATGGGTTGTTTTGTTGAAAACATGTCAACGAATTTTCTATGTGGTCACATGCACATGCATGCAGCTATGTTAGGAATGCATATGCATGCAATTTATTTATGAGTTGTTTGTGTAACTATGTGATCTATTCATGATCAATTTGTGTAACTGAGTGATATATGTCATATACACGAGCATACCCGTAGAGGTAAGAGTGCAATGTGTAGTGAATATGTGAGAGCAAGACGCAATACTGAGGTGTGTTATGTGTATGAGGGAAGAGGATGGTTGTATGTATGTGTTGGCTATTGTAATTCTCTCTTGAATAATAAGAATACCGAATATCATTGCTCGTGGTTTTTTTCCGCATTGAGTTTCCACATAAATCACTATGTCAATTGTGTGATTGTTGCTCTCGATTTTATCTCGCTAGTTTATGCTCTGGTTATTATGCTATGGTTTGTTTCCGCTGCCCAACAACTAGTATCAGAGTATGTTGAGTAGGTGTCGCAGGTGAGCCAAGGAGAATTGTGTACAGGTCTCCTATGAATGAGTGTTAGAGAGATGATTGAGTCTCTCAAGTCATCGAAGCTCCCTAAATAGTGTTAGAAGTGTGTTGACACTCTCAAAATTAAGAAATTCTGAAATTCTAATTTTTCCAAAATTAGTGCACGCGATTTGCGCACCACAAAACACTGGAAAATCGACGCTCCCCCATCCATACTAAAAAAAGTGGCGTTCTAAAGCCACTTTGTTCTCTCTTTCAATATCTGTAATGCAGAATTGCTTCCTATAGGTCCTTCAATCGAACCTTGACTGACTTTTCTAAAGGTGTGATCATACAAGGTGGGCACAGCGCACTAACCGGCGTCCTACGGGACATTTTCTTCCTTAGCGAAGTCTCAGCTAGAGGTCTTGGGATTGGGTTAAGACGTTGTCTAGAGGGCCATAGGGTCAGAGGTCCTTCATCCATACAAGTAGTTCATGTCCTTCGCAGCTCAAGAATAATCCCAGATGCGTTGGTCAGTGATTGGTATCACATTGAGCTATGCTTGCAGTGGTATTTGTGCGTTGCATCCGTAAGGTATGGTATGGTATCTCTAAAACTAGCGATCCCTTTCCACCCACAAAAATGCGCCGATCTTTAAAGAAAAAATTGCATAGTTTAACGAATTTGCATGGTATGAAGCATTTTATGAAGCATTTTAAAAGGGCGAACTTTTATGAGTGGATAACGTCTTATTAAGTGAACTTATTAAGTGGAGGATATTATTTAAGAAAGGTGAGTTGGACCTTGTTATGCACATAAGACCAATTAGGTGATGGATCCACTTTATGATTAAAATGGGTGGAGAATGGTATAAGGTGGATATTTTTTAAAAAGGATTTTTTAAGATATATATATTTTTAAAAGGTTATATTTTTGGAGCTTAATTTTTTTTTTGAATTCAACTTTGAATTTTAAGATTTGTTTATCCATCATGTTCTTGTGAGGTTTTCGGAATCAACGAGTGGAATATGTCGATCATCGTGGGAATGAGGTTCAACAACATCGGAGTTCAGAGCACCAATGGGCATTCTCTTAACCCACTATGCCTTTCTCCATTCTCTGGTATTCCTCTTCGACGGAGAAACGTCTTTCCTGCTGTACAAGGCAGTGATTGGAATGCAAAGCCGTATTCCGGCGACTTGGAGGGTTCGACCGCCTCTACCCTCGATTTGCAGCGGCAGCTCGTGACTGTGGCGCTTAGATCTGAAGGATCCGGCTCCGTTTCTTCCTCTTTCTTATCCGTTTCTCCTTCCTCGGCCGTTTTTCAGACAGCCGTGCCAGATCCCAAGAGATCGCTGAGCGACGGCGAGAGGATTATGCGAATGAAACAAAACCCTAATGGGGAGAAGGAAGAGGCGGTCTTTTGCAGGGCCGAGGCGAACCAGCGAGCACTAAACCCTAGCCGCCGCCGCAAGACAAGCTCCGAGATCACAGAAAACTTCCCACTTTTTATAAAGACCATTGCTGGATCTTCTCTTTGCTTGCAGGTTAAAGACTCAGACTCTGTCTTTGAGCTTAAAACTCAAATCCACCAAGCTACAGGGACTCCGCATGGACTCCAGTGACTAATCTTCGAAGGTCGACAACTTGCAGATGACTCTCTGCTACGGGACTATGGAAATCTAAAAGATGCAACCATTTCTCTCACCTCTCGGTTGCGTGGAGGAGCGCCCTCAGTCACTCATCCAAGCTCTTACAAACATGCCGTGAAATCAGGGACCTCCTCTCCTACGGGGCTCAAGGCCGAAGCTTCAACAGCAAAGGAGCCCTTTGGAGGTGCCTTCATTGTGGAGCAGTGCACAGAACCTCCAACAGCAGAAGTCAAAGACCCCCATGTCTATGGCTTTGCCTATATCTACCAGGCCAAAGCCCTCATTTGCCGCTTCAACAGACTTTGGCCCTCAGCCCCTGCGCTAAAGGAATGGGTTAACAAGACCTGGTCGGAGGGTCATGAGTTGTTCTTCTGTTCCAAAGGGTTCTTCATCGTCAACTTCTCCACAGAAGCCGAATGTCAATGCGTGCTAGAGCAAGGTCCTTGGTTCTGGGGCAGATCTAGTCTCTCCATGCAGCGATGGTTCCCGGATTTCAACCCACTGACCATGACAGCCATGACTACACCGGTCTGGGTAAG
>SNQJ01S0096537.1:14248-30449 GCA_010110895.2 Picea sitchensis | reverse complement strand
AATATTCCAACACTATCTTTAGCTGGCCACTTCCTAAAATGTAACCCAAATATACCAAATAATTTTTTCCAAATTCACATTTAGACATTTTTACATACAACTTCTCCTTATTCAAGAGTTCAAATATTGTCTTGACATGCATTATATGATCTTCCCATATTCGACTAAAGATCAATATATCATCAAAATAGACTATGAAAAAATCATCTATGTAAGGCATGAACACATCATTCATTACCCTCATAAATGTCGCAGGTGCATTACATAAACCAAATGGCATAACCAACCATTCAAACAACCCTTGCTTTGTCTTGAAAGTAGTTTTCAATATGTCACTTTCTGGAATCTTGATCTGATGGTAACCACTTCTCAAGTCTAACTTAGTGAAATAAACAACATTATTTAACTCATCCAATAAATCATCAATTATGGGAAGAGTATAATGATTCTTTACTGTAATCTTGTTCAGTGCTCGAAAGCCAATACACATCCTCCATGTGTGATATTTATTCAGAACTAACACAATAGGAAATCCACATGGAGAGGAACTTGGCCTTATAATTCATTTATCAAGAAATTCCTAAAATTGCTTCTTTATCTCTACATTCTCTAGTACCGATGATCTATACATACCAATTTTAAGAAGAGGAGCATCCTGCTGTAAATAGATTTCATGTTCAATCTCCCTCTTAGGAGGAAACCTATAGGTTCCTGAAATAACTCATCATAGTTAGATATGATTTTGACCAACTCATGTTTATGACTTGTATCACAACCTAATAAAGAATTGGATATCTCTTCTCATTTATGTTTCACTATCATGAGAACAAAATATTTACTTGCATTCACGAGTTTCTTCATTTTCCCTGTGCTCACCATAGAAACATTAGGTTTGATTCGATGAGCTCTAACAACCAATTCAAACCTATCTTTGAAAAGGTTATATTTATTCTCTTCACGATAGAACATAGCTTTCCTGTCAAATATATATGGACTACCCAAGACAATGTTGCAAATGTCAAGAGGCACAACATCTAGTACTACCTCATCAAATAACTTAGTTGTAATTGCAAAATCGGATCTTACATTGTCTCATTACCTGCAACTTAGCATCTTCACACACCGAACCTAATGGATATGGTTTTTTATGAGGTGTTGTATTTAAACCCATATTATTAACAATTTCTTCATATATTAAGTTAACTTGATACCCATTGTCAAACAAAGTATCTATCTTTGTATGCTTGACTATAACCTTGACATGGAAAAGCTCGCTTCTTTTCTTTTGATTAGTAACACTTTCTAATTTAGTAGATTGAACTGAAGAATTAGAATTGATAGTAGATATACCTCTGCTTCATATTGTTGTGATCTTAGATTCATCCCCAGAACCTGATCCCAGATCCTATCAAGTTGATGCAGCAATCTTTTGATTCCCTTTATCCTTGAACTTCTTTAGTTGTAATTCTATATGTAGTTTCCAACACTGTGCTTCCTCATGCCCTTTTTTTTACAATGGGAACATGTAGGTCTTCCCTAAACTTGATTTACTATAGCTAACTTCTTACTCTTCCATTTTCCTTTCGGTTTCTTTTCAAACTTATTTGGCTTATTGTATTCAATCACATTCTTCCCCTTAGTAGCCTCTAGATGTGTAGCTTGTGCTAACACTTTATCAATGTTAGTAGGGTTAAATATTAAAATTGTGTGTTGAAGATATGGGTGCATGCCACCAATATATTTTAGAAGAGTTTCACGAGTATAAAACAAAACTCCTAAGGATAAATCCTTCTTTTTGAATTCTTGTGTATATGCTTGAATATTTTGGCCTTTACCTTGTCTTATATGTTGCCATTCTATGATTGTTGTTTGTGTATAAGATAGTGGATAGAATTGTTTTCTTATGGCGTTCATAAATTTATCCCAAGAATAGATTACTTTACCCATTTGAACAAGATCAACTTGTATCTTACTCTCCCACCATACCAAGGTTGTGCCACTTAGTTGAAGAGAAGTTAATTGTATCGTTGTCATGTCATCCATGATATTTTGTACCCTACAATATACCTTTATTTTCTTGATCTAGTTGTCCAACCTTTCTGCATTCAATTCTCCATCATAGATTGACAATTCAATCTTAACATATAAATTTAATAAAGGAAAATTATGATCATGAAGATACTTTTTAGAGGGATTATTTTTATGTGAAGAATGTTTACTTCCCTCAGAAGAAGATGATGATGAGGATGATGGTGAGGAAGGTTCTAAAGGTCCACCTTCATCACCTCATCCTTCCTCTTTGATTGGTTAAACTTTCTTCGATGTACTTTCCTCCTTGGCCTT
Source organism: Picea sitchensis (assembly GCA_010110895.2). Lineage (NCBI taxonomy): Eukaryota > Viridiplantae > Streptophyta > Pinopsida > Pinales > Pinaceae > Picea > Picea sitchensis. The sequence goes on along the minus strand of SNQJ01S0096537.1, from coordinate 28,106 downwards.
CTTTCGACCCTCATACATCTATTCCACCATGGCTTTTATTAAATTAAAATCTTTGAAGAAATCATCTTTGGAGTCATAAGGACCTAATTTTCTTGGTGAATTCATCTCTCCTCTTCGAGTAAATATTCTTGAACCAATATTTGTATTATAACTTGCTAGTTTTCCTTCTCCTCGCTTGGATTTCAACCTTGTAAGCATTCACTCACAATCACTTGTCAAACATGCTCTGATACGAACTTGATCTGAAAAATCCTTATATGTTAATTAATCTATAATACATATAAACATCTACTTGATCTTCGAAATAATAATGATCGCTTCACTAGTTCCAAATTACATGTGAATTAAATTATCTATCCAATACACTTTATTGATAAACAACTTGCAATATAACTAAGAGAAAATATAACAACAACACGGTAATCACATACAGAAGTTTGATAACAAAGTTCACCCAATTTGAGCTACGTCTCCAGGTTTTCTTCCAATAGAGACCTCTTTATTAATGCCCAAATGCTTATGTTTTACAATGACCTTTTTACACATTGCTCAAACTCAAAAACAGAGTATGCCATCGAAATCCTTGTGAAAATTCAAGAAAAATGAGTATAAAGTTCATAAAAAACCTCTTGGCATGCATTACGATGTAGCCTCCAAGTCTAATTACCCTCGGGCATGAACTTTGAGACATTGTACTATGCATTCATGTGTGTCTTTTTCCTCAGTCCACTCACCCATTAAATAGGGCATGGGCCCTTACCTCATGTCTACACTTTATGACACACTTTAAATGTTTGTTGGATGGCTTCCATAACTAACTCTGCACCTTTGGTGCAATGGTTAAGTTGTTGGCATAGTATAGGGTTGGTCGGGGGTTCAAGCCTCACCGACCACCAGTTGTTTCATTGTTTTTTTGCAAACCATACTATATAAATATAATTTGGTTGGAACCAATTTTTAAATACCTCTACTCGGAATATGATGTTAGTTGTGGTCACATTGTATCCAAGTAAAACCATGGTTCGAGGGCTTGGGTCCTCGACCCTTTTTTTTGCCAACCAAACCTTTAACCAAACTTAAATACAATTTACAATATATATGGTTAAGTAACATTTGTGTGGCATATTGGTAATGGAGGCGTGTATAAGGTTATAGGAGGTCGTGGGTTTGACCCCCATCAACTTTTATACTTTTGATAATCCAAAAATGGCCAATGGGAGGCTTCCATGTGGCAAACTCTCATTGGTCTATCCTTGTCATGTGTCAACGTGCAATTAGTCCACCTATTCCATATGCATCATGAGTCACTTGCTTGGTCAGATGTATGGTCTGCCATGTGCCATTCCATGGTGTGGATATGTCAATATTGTACGGTTGTGCCACATGTCACCCTTGCAGTTGTGACACGTGTCACCTTGTCCTCTTTGACTTTGACTTTTTCCTGGTTTGACATGAACTTCAATCGGCCATAACTTTTTCATACGAACTCCATTTGAGGAAATTTTTATGTTGTTGGAAATCTATCGTTGATGTCCACGCATTAATGTTGTTTTTTTAAATAATTTTGGATGATTGAATTTTGAGAATTTTTTAATCTCGCTGGACCTCTGTGAGTGTTCCAAATCCTCATGGACCTCTGTGAGCATTCTTGGATCCTCTTGGATCATTCATCAAAAGGGTCTTAATCCTCAATGCGGAGCGCTTCATATGTTTGTTTCTAAAAGGATAAAAAAGGGAACCCTTTTTCTTCTCATCATTGAGATCCTGCAGTTCCTCGAAGTCTTTCTCCTCTTCATGGATCTGTTCTCAAATAATGGTGTATAATTTTCCTAAGAGCACTTTATTGTTTCCAATGCCTTGATAAAAATACAAATGAAAGCTTCATCTAGTGGAGTTTTGATGGCCCATTTGTCAAAGAAAAGGTTGATGAAACCTATGAATGAAGTAATTCTCTTGGGAGGAAAACCATAATTGAGAAAGACTCTTTGTCTTAACTGCAAAGAGCTCATAAACAACTTGACTAGTATTTCTTCATGATTTATCTTCAAATGAGAAAAATATTTGAGAAATTGTATCACATGATAAATTGTCGAGGTGGGGTTTCCATCATATTGTAGACAATTATATCTCCACTCCTCAAGAATATGATTTGGATACCCGAGGAGATTTGTAATATCAAAAAAATGATATCTCTCGTGGAAATCCCATGGAACTATGGTCCCATTATCTTGAAAGACACCTTAATGGAATTTTCAGATGAGCTCAAGGCTCATCAAAGGGAAGAGGGTAATCTCCTCAATGAATTCACCAGATGAGCTTTATGCAATACTCATCAAAAATGAAAAGGGAACTTCCCTCAAATGGAGTCGCCGGGAAAGCTATGGGTAAATAATTTGGGATAAAATCTTTCCAAAGTGTCATTAGGGCTCGAAAGAGGATTTAAAATCATCCCATTAATGGTGCCAAAATGTTGTCGCACAATTTGTAGCTTGGGAAAATCCCAACCCAATCCATGGAAGTGTGACAACTATGAGAGTACCTACCCATTGTCACCTTAGATAGACACTCTCGTTGCTTTAGTGACGATAAATCACCACAAGGAGAGAATCTCGGTGACCCTAGGCGGATTGAGATGGAAAGTGAGATGATGATGATGAACACCCCTATAGTTCAAGTTTGGAGATGATGAAAGGTTTGAAGATGAGTCATGTGAAAGGAAAAATGGTTGTCAAGTGTTGAATACCTGCAAAACAATGTTAGCCCTACCCAGAACAAAAAGAATAATAGATATGAAATCCTTAAACCAAATTGGATAAATAAAGAACCCTTGATGTCCCAAATTTCAGTAGTATGGAAATATATAGATCGAAAATAAAAKATATTGATAGCTRCAAATTTAACCATCCAAAGTCTAGTACAAGATATCAGAAATAAAGCAAGCAATGACTAGTCAAACTTCCTATGTTTATAGCAAGGCTTTGGTGGATTTAAGAGATTTTTATTATGTGTTATCAGAAAYTTTATTTGATATCCAACTATTTGTAGCAAACAATTTCTAGAGCAGAAATATCTAGCCATAGAAATCAGCAAGTAAACCACCCAAAAATTAGCCAATAACTAGTAGAAAAATTACCAATGTTTACAAGTGAACTTCAGCAGTATAATAGTAAGAAAAGATTGAAAGAATATGTGTTTTTTCATCCCTAATGATTGTAGCATTAATTTGTAACATAAAACAAAACTACTTGGATAAAGAAGACTCCCTTAGGGAACATGAATGATTATAACATATAGAATCAATTCCAACTTAGACAATTGCAATATCTAAATAATTCATGTATACTAATGCAATGATTTTATATCTCCAATGAAAACTAGAATAGTTCCAAATCAATGGGTTGATGGAGAATCTTGTGTAATATCTGGTTTTATTACTTCTTTAGGGGTGTAATCCTTTTTACTCCCTAGAGCAAACAAAACTAGCAAGGTAAATCTAGGAGGGTGTAAGCCCTTTTACTCCTCCTAGAAACCTTTGCAAAGTATCTTATTCAATTATAACAAAGTATTCTTGATGGAGGGTGTATATCTTTATACTCCTCCAAGGGTTTAGACAAATTTAGCTTGAAACAAGAAGAAAAACACAATTAATGCAGAAATTCCTTACCAATTCCAATAAAAAAGCATGAAGAAACCCTTTTTTATCAAACATATTCCAACAAAAATACCAAGAACAAGCATCCAAGAGATAGAGCCTTACTTTATTCACCAATAGACAAGTACTAGCATCACAAAGAGAGATTCAAGAGAGAGAGAGAAAATTTTCCCAGGAAGGGAGAAAATTTCAGCCAAGAGAGTATGTAACTCTCTAAGTTATGATAAAATGAAATGTGAGGTGACCTCTATTTATATGAGGTCACCTAAAATAGTTTTTACACATTCATAATTTGAGGAGTCTGACCTCACAAATTTTCCTTCCTAAACAACACTTTTTACCAAATTAAAAAATTACAATGAAGAAAGAGTTAAAATGATGACATCACTCCCTTAGGAAGTGACGTAGGGAAATAAAGAGAAAAACATTGAGCTTGTTGAGGAATTCATTGGGCCTCCCAAGTCCAAATGTCAATGTACTAGGGTCTTCCTTCAACAAACATGCCATATAATCATCAAACACCTTGCACCACCAAACCTTAGCCTTCAAAGTGATGACATCATGCCCCAAAAGTGAAGTGTATGGCCTCCTCCAATGGATAATCAAATGCCTCCAAATGAAATGTCCCTCATCCAAGTTGTCCCAATGAGTGGGGTATGGAATTCACTGTATGGTATGCATGCCCCCATGAAGGCCCGAGAAAGGCTTTTTCCTCCACAAGTATATATCAAGCAAGGTCTTGAAAAGACAAGTAAATTCACCCTCCAAGGGTCTCAATTCATATGTATCATGCCAAGTAAATCACATTTAATACATGAACCATCTAAACATGTGCATCAAATCTACCCTTTCAAATCAAGCAAGTGCTCAAACACCCTATGCAATTTTCCAAATTTAGATATGGGAGGGGTGTCAAAATCCCCTATTGAGTGAACCAATTCCTCAAGGTATGTTCCCAAGGAGAATCATTTCTAGTTCATGTAGTGAATGTGAGGTGGATTGGCTTAGACTTCTAGGTATGGGGTTTCATGATATACAAGGACTCGCATAATATTATTTATGGGTTCCTTTGTTGAGGGCTAGCCACATCCTTTTCATCTTTTTGTTTTTAAAGCATATTTTTCCAAGCCCTTTATTAGCCAATCATTTTGCATCTGTTTCCAAGTTGAAGACAGTAAAGGGCACTAAAAGGAAATACATAACCCACATATGCTCCACCTTGGTTTTCATTCTTTTTCAAAGTTGAAGACAATAAGGGGTACTAAAAATAAATGTATAACCCACATATGCTCTACCTTGGAAAGCATCATTGATCAATTAGTTATTTATCTTATGGGTCCCTCATTTGTTTTCTTTGAGAGGCATTTCATTGCTCTCGAGATCCAAGGGAAATATTTTATTTCATGATTTTTTCTCTAGGACACCTTTGAGCCTAGTGTCCCCTTCTTCCCATGAAATGAGGTGCATGCCCTTCTTGGATCAATAAGCCTAAAAACCTAAAAGATGAGGAAACGGAGGGCAAGAAGTAATGGAAGGTGGAAAGTATGAGTGGGAATGGTATGATGACCCTTCAAGGAGACCCCCTAGTAGCAACCATTTCTCTGATGGTGGCCACTTACTAGGAAACCATGACACTCACCAAGGTTAACTAGGAAAAAAATCATAATTTCCAAGAATATGCTCCATAATCAAGAGAAGATTTATTGCAACATATTCAAATGCTTCAAGTATTAAGGTGACACTTACCATGACACTTGACTTATTACCTCATGGAGCAATATCCATTGTCTTACGGAAGCAATTTTGTGTGGTGAATGCCATCATGATGAATAGAGAAGTATGGTGGTGAGCCAAGGATCCATCTATGTGAGTGGACACTAGCAGACAATATATCTCTCGTTACTCCATGTCTGCGACCTGAGGGCCTTGAGACATCATCTGCTTAGTTATCCCTATAAATGGGAGATAACTTTGCACATCGGGAACCTTATAGAGAATGGGCAGTTGTCAAGAGATCTATGCAAGAAATATTTTGACCAAATTTAGACATTCATAAATATACTTACCCTTACAAAAGGCATTGGATAGCTAATCAACGGCACAACACACGTAGTCAATATACAAATGCCCACCGTAGGCTTCTCAAGAAACACTCTATATCCCCAGTTACCCAATTCTACACTAGGAAGGGAAATAAAACCTCACAATCCCACAATGAAATATTCCCTACACAGCTCTTCCCCAACCCCATTGAGCACATAGACAACTCTGGCACCATTGTCGATGAAATGGATAGTAAATGGATCCTACCAGAATCAGTCGATCCTACTCTCGTACTTCTCACATGGACATTGACCGGTTGCACCCGAACCCACTTGGGGTCACTGCATCCCTCTAATCCATCAGTCAGTTATAGCCAGGGTGCATAGAAACATGTGTGAAACCCCCAATGATTAAACTCATGCATGTGTCATTATGTCTAAGCTGTTGGCATCAGAAGTCACTCCTAGATTACAGCAGGAGTAATCCCGATGCCCATCATTTTATGTCACTATTTGTTGATAAAGGGTGATGAATGGAAGTAAACTCAAAACAATATCATTCTAACTCATAAACTAGGCCAGACATGCACAAGAAGATGTCTTGGTTTAACTTCAGACAGTAAGTTGTAATAAGGGTGAGTAGGAGGAAGACTTCTGTGAGGAAATGCAAAGGCCTGTTGTAGGCATCGAGCTTCTAACATCCTGTAGAAGAAAACTTTGAACACAAGAACCTCTTATATTCAAAAGCAGAAACACTAAAAGAACACAACAACGCTATAATAAATTCTTTATCATAACACAGTCACGACGATTCATGTGAATCCATCAATCATGAACCCTTTCAGTATGAGATCGAAACTAGATGAAAAAGAGAGTTGCCTTACATTGGACAAGAAAATTTCATATGTAGATACATAGCCAGGAAAACCAGTGCTTCATTAAAAAATTACAGTCGGGAGCTCTCCTCTACCATCCATACCCTAAAAATAAAAAAATTGAGTCTATATACTCAGATAAATTCACCACCTTGGTAGTACGAGGGTAGCTGAGACATTAAAGTCCAAATTAGCATGTGCAGGCTCCTCTGGTCAGACGAGGACATCAGATCGGCATGGCTTCTTTAGGAAAACCTGCACACGGAATGATCTTGGGAAGACTGCCTGCCAGAACATCCATGTCTTACATTTAAGGAGTGAGGCAAGGTTTCAACTACCTCCTCCTACCTTTATTTAACTCTAGCAGGGATCAGGATCGAGTCCGAGTTGAATTGGAACCTGGAGAATGCAGCAATGCCTCCTACAGCTAAACCCGGTGCTTTGGCCCTTTGCACATCTCTTTCTATCACCCCAAGTGACCACAGGTCGTGACCCTGCACCTATCTTCAAAGGTTCTTTTTTCATTTTGCATTTCGGCAAATCCGAATGCAGTGGAGGAGCGACCCCCTGTCTTTCAAAGTCCCGGTAGCTAAAATGCCAAAACAGCGAATCATTTTGCATTTCGGAGTTTCCCAATGCAATGAATGAGAGACCCCATGTCTTTTGAAGTCCCGGTAGCCGGAATGCTGAAATGGATAAACATTTCACGTTTTAGATTTTCCCAATGCAATGGATGAGAGACCCCATGTCTTTTGAAGTCCCGGTAGCCAAAATGCCAAAACAGTTAATCATTTCGCATTTCGAAGTTTCCCAATGCAATGGATGAGAGACCCTTTGTCTTTTGAAGTCTCTGTAGTCAAAATGCTGAAATAGATAATCATTTCATGTTTTGGAGTTTCCTAATGCAATGGATGAGAGACCCTATGTCTTTTGAAGTCCCGGTAGCCGAAATGTTGAAATGGCTAATCATTTCACATTTCGGAGTTTCCCAATGCAAAGGGTTGAGAGACCTCGTGTCTTTTGAAGTCCCGGTAGCCAAAATGCCGAAACGGCTAATAATTTCACATTTCGGAGTTTCCCAATGCAATGGATGAGAGACCCTGTGTATTTTGAAGTCCCGGTAGTTGGAATGTCGAAATGGCTAATCATTTCCCATTTCAGAGTTTCCCAATGCAATGGATGAGAGACCCCGTGTATTTTGAAGTCCCGGTAGCCGAAATCGCGACCAAGCCTGATCAGGCGCCATGTGTCCCGACTGGATTGGACGACCACAATCATTTTGTGAATTTGGCCACAAGAGATGAGCCCATGCGCTAAACCTCATGCAACTCCATGACTCAATCTTACTCGATGACCGTCGATCTGCTCCGTCTATGGATCCTCGCCATTGAAAACAAAATGCTCTCTCGCTTGATTTTAAGCCTGAAATGGACTTCTTCTGTGTGTTTCACTTGGCGCTCATGACTGCGGCCTTTGAATAAAATGCATTTGATGGGTTTTTAAACCCCATTTCTACGCATTTACACCAAGGGCCTAAAATTGGAGAGAAACACCTTGTTGTAGTAAAATCTCCCTGCAGACAGGTAGATTGCCTCAAAGAGATAGACCCTAATCTAAGACAGAAAGTGCTTAACGTGGACACTGACTTCCTTTCAAGTCCATACAAACTAGCACATGAGAAGGAAGGAGAACAGCAGTACCTTTTTATCAATGTTTGTCCCTGCACGCTCCAAATTGAGCTTCGAACTCTCGCTCCTCGTTGAGTCCTGTAGACAAACAAAGTACGACCGCTTCCTACTCTATTGATGTTAGCTTGAAAACAGATCTATCTATCAATAATAGTTTCATGTGAGATCAGACACAAACTAGAAAGAAACAGGCCAAGCATGTCATATTGATGAGAATAATGACAACAGTACTTACAATCGTAGATGCGAATGCGAGAGCTTCGTCAAGTCCCCTTTGTCTAACCCTTTCTCGAAAGATCCACAGCCTGGATGATAGCAGCTTCACTGATCGCTTCTCCTTTGACTGACTGTGTATTCCCTATGAGATCATAGGTTTGATGCTAGCAATTCTTCTTCCCCCTTTTTCACCATCATAGAGCTTGCTTATATAGGTTAANCATAGGTTTGATGTTAGCAATTCTTCTTCCCCCTTTTTCACCATCATAGAGCTTTCTTATATAGGTTAAGAGGAGCTTAACCTCTTGAGTTATCTTTAGAACAAGTTGAGGAACTTCCTCCTTAGATCAGGGATCCCTTCATGGAACCAAGAATTCGAATGCAACTTCCTTCTAAACTTGAAATATCCTCCCCTTATTCTCTTCAACGGGCCAACTACTGCCTCATATTAGGTAGCTCTCCCTCAAAAGGGGCATCAGAGCATTGTAGATCTCCCTAGGAAGCTTGAGGGGAGCGCCAGCGCTCCAAAGGTGGATAGCGCTCCTTCATAGGGGCAGGTATGCATTATAACGCTCCCTGAGGCCTTATAGGGTAGCGCCAGTGCTCCTAAGGCTGATGTAGGGGAGCGCTCACCCCCAGAACCTTTGTTTAAGAGCTCTTCTCAGGTGTTAAGAGTTCCTTGACTTCAGTTAACCAGTTCCCCTTCTCCAAATAAAGTGTATGAGATTTTTTAAGTGCCTCCTTAGTGTCGTCATTATGGAAGTATGCTTGAGCAACGTTTGAGACACTTGTGAACAACTTGCGACACTTACGAAAGTTGTAAGGAATATGCAACACTTATGACAATTGAGAGGAACATGTGACACTTATCCAGTTGAGTAATTTTGAGATGTAACACACCCCCTTGCAAGAATTGGCGCTAACATAAGCCATCATTAGTTTCAAATATTTGGTAGTGGCACCAGATTTGGGATCATAATGGTTGAGGTGATAGGTCATTATAATGCGTCCACTTCATCCATTTCTGGAATGCAAGCTCATTAACACCACTGATAGGAGGATGGTTTGCTCGATTTAGAAGAAATATTCAATTGATTGCAGGAGTTGGAGAAAATTTTGGAATTAATGTGAGATTTGTTGATCAAACTCCATCAAGAAAAATATAATGGCCATAATGGGCCAGGGTACCAGCCAATTCAACAAAAATATGGGATAATAAATTTGTATGTATGACTAGCCAAGGGTAATTATAACTTCATTTTGTTAAGAAACATTCCAACTTTCCAATTCCTCATCTCTTTTCTTCATGCTACATACACTCCTTCACCACCTTTGCAAGAAAATCCTTCACCAATCCACACATCCCATTCTTCTTGGAATAGTCCAGCACCATTACCACCATTTCTATTATGGCATCATCAAACAAACCTAAAGCTCAACCAAAAGCTAAGGCCATGAAAGAAGAACCACGTCCTGATATTATGCTACCCTATGGAGTTCCATTCGAAGGCCTTCCATTCATAAAAGTACCCATGCTCAAGTGTGTTGAATATAATGTTTGATACCCCTACCATTTCCCTGAACTTCAAGTCGAAAGATACACAAAGGTCATCTGGAGCAACAATGGCAAGGAAAAAACGATAGTACAAGAGTGGGAAAGACATTTAAAGAAATTTGGGATCCTCTCCCTCCTTAAATGTCCACACTTTGGTCATGCCAAAGTCATGCAATCCTTTGTTCAATTCCTCCTAAACAAAGTATAAGGGGAATACCTTTGGTTGGACTAGTCATATCTCATCGAACATGCCATTATACACAAGGTCTTTGGTCTACCCACTTTCGGCAAAAATCCAACAAATAGTTTAAAGGCAAAGGATGCACCAATAGAGGAGGTTTATTATAAATATGGCACATGGAGAAGAAAATTTGTCATTTTCATCCCCACAATCAATGATTTAGTGTTCAATATTGCAACCTAGCAACTTGCATCTAAGCTTATTTGCAAGTGTCAAAAGGAAGAACGTCTTGACGGATTCATTATCATAGTCGAGCATTGCGTTTAGGGGAATTAGATGGATTCGACCCCTTACCTATTCAAAGAATTTGTCACTGACTTCCTGAACGCTCAAGATGAGGTGAATGAATTTCATTACAATTGGCTCCTTTTATTATTGGGCATGACACTCTGGAAGCCACCCACTGGTTTTAAAATCAACATGGCTACTACCCCCTCATTTCTTGCTCATTGGTTATTTCCATTCCATAATTCCAATGATACCAAGGTGCAGGCTCCCATTTATAAATCATTCAAGAAATGGTGCACCTAGTTAACTAATGCTTCCATCGAGCGAGTCTACATCCCATCCCACATCTTCAACATGTATGAGCATCATCTTCAATTTACATGTAATTTCCATAATGTGGTGATCTTTCCCCACACAGCTATAGGTCAAATGAAATCCATGATTCCCTTATATATTATGAATAGGGATATTATAGTGGGAGTCAAATAGTGGTCATCCAAAGACCAGCCTCATTTCTTTGACGTACAATCTGAATTTGAAATCAGGACAAAAAATTCCCAAGAAAAACACAAGGCTATGACTGAGGGGGATGACAAAGAAAAAGAGCCCAAGAGTAAAGATTCTCTCAAATTTGTTTCACGCTCTCATAATGCTAGTGGATTGGACACAAACACTGCAACAGCTATAAAGAGAAAGTGGGTGTCCCAAACTCACACCGCAACTCAGATAAACATTGACTTCGGGTCTGAACGAGATCCCTCACCTCCACCACAACCTACCTCTATTGTAGAATCAACCCCATTTCTCGCATATCATTCCAAACCCCACTCTGAGTTCAGTAAACAACAATGTACAACCTACCATAAGAAAATAGAGGAGGGTTCCCCCACTCAAAGTCGATAGGTTGCAAAACTAATAAAGGATATTTGCACGTAGTTGGCTAGACAACAAGCCTCTGAAAAATAAATAATTGGGAAGATGCATACTCTAGGCCAACAATTTTCTCTTCCTTCCATACCAGAATCCCCATCTTCAACTAATCCATCCATCGACATTCTAGGATCCAGTCCTTGCTGAATGCTCAGTGTCGATCCACCCGCGATCATCCCTTCAGTTTTGGCCAGAACTGAACTGGATTTTTCACAAGTCCCTACAACTGAAATCCAGAGATTTATCACTACCATGGTCCATGAGCTTGGGGAAATTCATCAATCCATAAACCGTGAGTAGGTCCAACAACACCTTCACTATGAGAAAAAAAATTCCAGTCATGACACCATGCAATCCTAATTACAATAGGAATCCTGCATGTGTCAGGAAGTTGAAGAGGCCCAGAAGACTATATGAGATTTACACATTGTTGAAGTTCATGTGCATGCAGAAAATCAAGGCCAATATGTGGTCATTCTCCATGACCACATCAAAATGGTCACTTCTCTTAACGAATCTTATTCCTAGGTCTCCCAACATGAACAAGTGCATTCAGAACTTCCAGCCCTATAGAAAATGAAAGTGGTCGACGAGTGTGTTCATGTCCTACAGTCCCAAAATATCAAACTTCGGGAACAACTACAACAAGTCACACTGTAGGAGACTGCACTCCAGAGGCATATGGATCAAGATGTAGTAACCATTCAGAAGGGTCAAAACCGTTCCCAAGGTTTTGTCGTGCTAGTCACTCAAAGATTTAACTTGTGGGATCATTTACATAACCCTCTCGATCTCACTACTCTCTAATATATATCTCATGCAGCAGAGGCTGAGGTCACAGAAAATAAACATGAAGTGGGTTCTTTGCCTCCTAGGGAGCATGCCACTATGATGCTCTCCATTGCATCAAGTATGAAGGATATCACTACAGCTCGAGCTATGTAGCAGACTATGCAAGGGTTAATCACTTCTATGGTCGATAAGGCCTTGGTCTAGTATACTCATCCCTCCAATGTACAAGTTGATACCAACCCTCTCATAATAAAACTCAACAACACAAACCTAAGAACCTATCTGGTCATAGCCATGGAAGTCGAGGAAACTATTCATCTTACGTAGAATCTCCAGGGCCACTTGAATGAGCTCGAGCGCCAATATAAGGACTTCGTAGAGGAATTCAAAAGCATTGTATCGTTCATTGTTGCGATAATTCCATAAAGTTTTTTTCTCGAGAACGATCCAAGTAATAGTGGTGGGGGCCTATTGGTACCCAAAGATTTGGGTTCATTTTATGCGCATGCAACAAATGAAGTTTTATGCATGCTCATTCCAAATTTTTCCATGCGCCTAAGGTAATGCATGAAGAAGGAAAAGGAGTGCACACTGTACCGATTTTTTATAATGCACGTCAGCACTAAAATATTATCAAATGTGTGTCAGTCCTAGTTTTGATGTGCACTATAAATCAAGAAGAGGCATGGTGGAATCAAGAAACGAATCATCCAAAAATCCTCTCGAATGATTACTGCTAGCAGCACAAGGGATCATGGAGCTGATAAAAGATGAGTTGGCGAGGTAGTTAATATTTCCATGATTCCATAAGGCTACGTGGACTGCAAGAAGGTACCAGAAGCATCCGAGGTAGTTTTGTTAGTAGAAGGATTGGAGAAAAGAAGAAAGAGACAAATATCGTGAGTAGAAGAAGCTATAAAAGGAAGAAGTGATATCAGAAATGGGACTAGATAGATGTTTATATGAGATCCATTGAATCCTTGTTATCGAGCTCACTATGAGCCTATGTATTGTTGTAATTTTTCTGAATATAAATCTATTTTTGCTATATTTATGAGCTTTTGAGGGATTGTGCACAACATAGGTTGTTGTAATTCTGGGAATTTATATAAAAGAACATATGAAGCTTTGTTGTTGTCTAATATAGTCTGTTTAATGTATTATGTGTGTTCTGGATTGAAATACATAAAAAAGTTGTTGTGGTTCTGAGTTATTGTATGTTCATCATATGTGATTTGGATATGTGTGTGTATTGTTTTACTTCTTAGTCCTAGTAATTTTTCGAATATGAGTCATATGAATACCAACCCAAATGGATCTATGTGTATTTAAGCCTTCATCCCTGTCACAAGACCCTATGGTCTTTGTGATCCTGTTAAGGTCCTAACCTACACATAGGTAGATCAATGTATTCGTATGTAATAAAGGTCAATATTAATAAGACCTTTCAATAAAATAGAATAAGGCAGATGTAAGAAGACCTAATAGAAGCTTCAGCTTCTAGAAGGATCTTCCTCTAGATGCTTCTCTTAATAGACACATTTAGTATAAATAAGGGTCGAGGGTATGAAAACCCTAGCTTGGAGATTATTGTAACAGAGCGTTGCTCGACTGGAGGTTGCCCCCTCGAAGAGGCTTG